>JANTPZ010001075.1:0-21600 GCA_025593235.1 Vachellia pachyceras | reverse complement strand
GCGGAAAAAGCCCGTCGCTAACTCCGTCGCTAAATTTAGCGACCCTCATTTTAGTGACGGATTTAGTGACGGAAAAAATCCGTCGCTAATTATAATTTTTCCGTCGCTAAATCTGATTTTTTCGTCGCTAATTCCATCGCTAAATCTGATTTTTCTGGTAGTGGAAGCTCCTCCAATCATATGGGAGAGATCATGAATGTTTCAAAGTGGCTTGGTCCTCATTCTATAGAGCTTGTTTGGCATCATGTTACAAAACCTAAATTTTATGGTAAAATTTAGGGTTTACCCCAAAACCTAAGTTTTGTCCAAATACTTACATTTTTTAAAAAGCTATTATGCAGACAAAACCTATGTTTTAAAAAAATGTTTTCTTGTCAAATCACGCACTCTCTCCTATTAAATTTTCTCTTTCATCTTTTTTCTTTCTTTCTCTTTCCTACTTAATTTTTGTCTCGAAATTTTTAAAAACTATTCTCATCCCAAACACAGAGCTCGTTTGGAATTCCGTTTGAAAATAGCTTTTATGGAGTTCAAGGCAAAACCTAGGTTCTAGAGAATAAATTTTGGGAGAATAGCTTTTATGCAGACAAAACCTATGTTTAAAAAAACATGTTTTCTTGTTAAATCATGCACTCTCTCCTATTAAATTTTCTCTTTCCTCTTTTTTCGTTCTTTCTCTTTCCTACTTACTTTTTGTCTCAAAATTTGTAAAAACTATTCCCATCCCAAACACAGAGCTCTTTTGGAATTCCGTTTGAAAATGGCTTTTATAGAGTTCAAGGCAAAACCTAGGTTCTAAAGAATAGATTTTGGGAGAATAGCTTTTTACGAATTCCAAGGCTATTCCTAGGTTTTGAAAGGTGATTGTGTTTGAGAATTTAATAATTTTTACGAAGTTCGAGGCATAAAGTAGGTAGGAAAGAGGAAGGAGAAAAAAGAAAAAAGAGGAAAGAGAAAATTTATTAGGAAAGAATGTGTGATCTAACAAGAAAATAATTTTTTTCAAAACCTAAGTTTTATCTCTAAAATAGCTTTTCTAACTTAGGTTTTGAGGTAAAACCTAAAAACCTAGGTTTGGGACCGTGAACTCAAACGAGCCCACAATAACCTTTCCAAAATATAGGTTTTACCTTGGAATCCATAAAAGATATTCTCCCAAAATTTATCCTCAAAAGCTTAGGTTTTACTTTGAACTCTGTAAAATCTATTTTCCACTGGACTTTCAAACAAATACTTAATGTTATAAGCAACAACCTACATTAAAAAAAGAATGAAATATGTTACAGGAAATTAAAGTGACGTGGATGATGATGATGACGACGACGACGACGAAAGGAGTTTTTGATGGAATATGGAATCAAAATATTTTGGAAAAAATTATCATAGAAGGAAGTTTTAATTTATTTTCGGGTTAAACCTACTTTTGATCCCTATAATTTTTCCTGATTTAAGTTTTGGTTCCTGAAGTGTAAAAAGTGGTGGTTTTGGTGTCTCAAGATCTCTTTGTCTAGAATCGATAGTCCCTATAGTTTTAAGAGGTCTTGACCTAATGTTAACAAAATTAATTCTACGTATGTGTTACTAACTCCATTAATTATAATGAAATGACTTAATAACTGAACAAGATAACGTTGGCAAACAAACCTGGACAAGATAACATCGAAAATATTATTGCATGACCTATCCCTGCAGTTTTAAACTTCTTTCTTGTTTTTCATTTCTTAATTTTGTATTTTTTTTCCTTTCTAAGTTTTGATCCTTGAAGTTTTAAATATATGGTTTTGGTCCTTATAGTTTCATAAGGATTTATATGTTTAATGGTGTTAATTAACACCTTTAATTTTATTGACCAAAACAAAAATCCATTCAAAGTTTAGGAACCAAAACTAAAATTGCTCAAAAGTTAGGGACCATTTAAAACTACAGGAGCTAAAGGTTTAGATAAAGTGAACTTGAAGACCAAAACCACCACTTTTAAACTTCATCAATCAAAATCCAAATTAAGGTAAATTATAGGAATTAAAAATAGGTTTGACCCAAACATGTAACATCAAAACTAACTTGCGGTTGCCTTCTTTGCCAAATTTATGACTTCGCAAATGCTTTTCAATAATTTCCTGCCTTCAAAGCTCCTTAGACCAACAAGTCACTACAACAGAAGTGGAATTTGTTGCGGTTACTTAGTAGCGATTATAACACCTCTCTTTTACTTATTACCTTCATTAGAGACCATTATTGAACCTCTCAAATACTTTCCTTTACTCAAAATAGGCTAAAGAAATTAAATTCCAAATTTTGTCATGAGTTACTATTCATTTGGTCAAAATTCCATATTTTTGGGCCAAGTTTGAAAATTCATAACTAATTCTAGACAAATCAAAATTGAGTGGTTAAAGTCTCTAAATGAAGTTTATGACATTCTCTACAGGGGCAAAATAATCACTCTTGTCTAAAAACTTTCCCAATTAATATATTTTTCAATTTTCCCTGTTTTTCTTTCAATTTTGGAAGACCATAACTTTTTGGAAAGATGTCCAATTTCAATTATCTTGATCTTGTTTTAAAGCTTGAAATATGAACTATTTTTCTAAAAAATTTCAGATTAATTGGACTTGATTTACTATTTTTCACTGTAGCACAAACGTGAGAATTTGTCATGGGAGTTGGAGCCATTTAAACCAATTTCTTGTTTCCAATTTTATCAAAGCATGCTTACTTATTTATCATACCATTTTCTTGTTCAAACTAACTCTTTTACACATGATCATACATATATCTACATGCCTTCACATATTCACAAGTAGTGGTTTACAGGATACATAAATCCCAAAACACTTCAAAATGTGCCTAACATAAACATGAGGTAACTTTACAACAAAATGAGCACATCTAGCTTCCTTTAGTCTTCTCTCACCTTGCCTTTGCCCTTACTTGAATTTGAACCTAAAGTGGTTATTTGGAAGAATGAGATTTTAAAGAAATCCCAGTAGCAAAAACACTAACACATTCATCAAAGTGCATGATAATCATTCATAACTTGATTACATATGCATGAACATGTGACATTCATAATTTCAAACACTTTGCATATAGCCAATACATGTTGAAAGCATATCATTGAAATAATCATATTTTATTAATTGACTTTGTAGCATTTTAGAGGATTTTAGTGCTATTATTAGGCTTTTATTAAGTTTAATTGCATTAATTATTATTAAATATTATTATATGAAATTAAAGCCAATTAGGGTAGTTTTGGAAGAAATTGTAATCGAAAGATAAATTCAAATTAAATATATTTGGAGAATTATCAATATAATTTTAAAAGATTCTGAATACAAATTAGTAAATCTATGATTCTGAGTTTAAATTAAAAAATATAAGATTCTGAGTTTAAAATTCAAATCAAGGACCACACTCAAATCCATTTATTTTATATTATTTTATTTCATTTTTATTTATTACATTACATTCCATTATATTACTTTTTTTTTGGTGAAGAAATTTTAGGAAAGGGGTTGGGCTCACCCACGATCCAAGGGCAGGGCACCTAACTCATGATTCACTGGGACCTGTCCCTGTGGGCACAGTAGTAAGCCAAGCAAGCCCTTTCAGATCTGGCCACACAGGTAGGTCTACCCAGCTTCACTAAGCTGCGGAGATGCCTCCTCAAGCGCCGCAATTGGAGTCATAACTAAGTGATTTTCCCCAGGATCGAACCCTCTTTCTTTTAGATGAGAGTACTGGCCCAATTCTTTCGTCAGTTGAACCCATGGACGATGGGTTACATTATATTACTTTATTTTGTAGGTTAATATGCATTCATACACATAGATCAGGGGAGACGTCGCCGCTTCATGAATATTCATCAATACCCTAATTCATTGATTCCTTCATCCATAAAAGCTGCCACAATTTGGGCCTCCTGGAACCACTTTTTTGATCCATCAACTTAATTAATTCATCTTGTATAAAAAAACTTAATTAATTCATCTTGGATTCCAGCGCCGCCAATTTTAGAGAGCCATATCCATCCATTTATTCTAACAGACCCCATTCGCTTAGCTATATATTCACGGCGCCACACACAATTCAGGGTGAATTCATTCATCCAACAAAACTCCGCCTCCTGATTTCTCCATTCATTCACGCCACGCACACCACAGATTCTTCCATTCTTTAATTCTCGTCCTTGTTCCCCTCCATGGTCCACGAAATTCCAGATTTCAAAGGGGTTAATTGCCCAATCACGTGCGGCTAAATTTGTTGTCCAGCGGTGGTGAAGAAGCTAACCTGAGTCCTTGAGCAATTAAGGGAGTTCTTTAATTTTACTTTCCAATTTCTGTATATGTAGATTGTAATTCTGGGTGGCTAGAGTTTTGATTTATATATATGGAAGATAATTATAATCGGTTGATGTAATCCGGATTGTGATACTTGTGTTAGATTGGTATTTTGGATTGTGATTGAACTATACCACTACTTTTGTTATTCAATTGCTTTCTTTTATTCTCTTGAAATCAATTGATTTGCTAGGTTTCTAGGAATTAATTGGAGGTAAAGAGGATATTTTATAAATCTAACATGAGCTAAGTATTACGATATTTCTAATTGATTAATTGAGTCTAGGTTTAAATTAAATTAAAAATTTAGAAATATTGATTAATACTTGTTCTTGCTAGTCCTTATACTTAGTTAAAAGGAGAACTTAATATTAAAATTGGACATGGAAGGTTAGTTGATTCAATCATCTAGGACATTATTTTATTGAATTCACATTTGATAATTCTTAGTTAATTTGTTATTTACATTAAATTACTTATGAATTAAATAAAGGCTCTATGTAGAGATCGACCTAGGTTAGTGCTATTATATTGCATTTAGCTTAGTTTTTATTTGATTGCCCCTATGACAAGGCTCATCAAATTTATCATCACACATTCAAACACCACAAATTTCTCATACAATAAGTCATAAATCATAAATAATCATCAATGCCAACATTAGTGCAAGATTAGTAGCTTTTACTACCTTAACTCCTTAACTTTGCTTTGCACCTAAAAGCTTTCCTTTGAGCTCTTCCAAAACGTTCCCTTAACAATTCACTTTCCTACACATAATATTATGTAATGGACATTAATAATAAACTATTATCAAGTCTTGAAACACAATAAAAACCATGCAATCTCTTCTTGAAGTTTAAGAGCCCTTATGCCCTTAAACTGTTGGAAATTGTATCCTAAGGGCCAATCATTGTACCTCAAACATTATTTATTTTAATGCATTTTCTCCATTTAATTATCATATGTTTTATATGTTTATTATGATAATTGCATCCATAGAAGAATTATGAATATTGTCTTAAATGTCCCTAGTTGGTTGTCTATGCGGGAGCATAGATAAAGTAAGACCAATATGACTTTAATAAGGTATGGAGATACAAGTCAAAGTCATAGGCACTTGTAAGAGTACAAGATGCTGGATCGACCCACTATGAGAAAGCTCCATGGATTAAGTCATTAGCTTATCTAATATGTGATCACGTCACAATACCCTTTGACTTGAGATCATCATTGATTTCTACATGAGAGTCACTGAGCTTTGACCTAGTTAAAAGTCACTTTGACCGGGGTGATGATAAAGGCCATAATCGGGTTTAGGGGTCTTTCATGTGGAGGAATGTGAGTGATCAAGATGGGATTTGTCCTTCGCATTAGTTGAGGGGTCTTTCGAAGCGTTCCTTGCGTTTTGATCTCTTCAAGTTCCATGACCTACCGTGTTCTTGGTTTCGATCACAAGGAGCCGACGTTTCTGATCGTCTCCCTCTACCGATATCCACGTGAACAGTTCCCAACAATCACAGCGTGCTAGCGCTTCTCACGTCTCACTCTCTCTCTAGGGTTTTTGTGGCTAACAATCAGATTAGAATTTCATTGCCTCCCTTGCTCATGAGTCCTCATATTTATAGAACTCATGGAGAGCATCATAATCTGTGATTAATCTTTAAAATTTGAATAAAGATCTCAAAAGATATTCAAAATTAATTTTTATTAATCTTGAAATTAGAATTTCAAAAAGGATATCCAAGATTAATCTTTATTATTCTTGAAATCCGAAATTTAAAGATATTCAAGATTATTCTTTATTGATCTTGAAATCTGAATCTCAAAAGGGATATTCAAGATCAATCTTTATTAATCTTGAAATTTGAATTTCAAAAAGGATATTCAAGATTAATCTTTATTAATCTTGAAATTCGAAATTCAAAAGATATTTAAGATTAATCTTTATTAATCTAAAAATGCGAAATTTGAAATTCAAAACATGAAATTCGAATTTTGTAATTCTAATTTGGATTAATCTGATTTGATCAAATCATATCCATATAATTAATCCAAATAATGAACTAACGAATTTAATTTATCTTCATAAATTAAATTTGAATATTAATGTTTGTTATTTAATTTATCAAATAAATTAAATATTGAAACTAACATATAACATTGTTGTTATTTTGAATTTATATATACATATATAAAATTTGAATAAACGCTAGAATTTAAAGCTCATGTTGGGCTGTTCTTGCGTGCGACCCTTGTAATATCCATGTTTTTCTGTGACTTGAATTAAAGGCTAGACCAGTAATTATGAAATGATTTAAGGCCCATACATAGGAAATATAGAAAAACAGAATGTGAGTAGATAGAGAGATTATAATTGACTAAGTCCCTAGGTCTTGAAATTTTAAGTAAAAAAGACTAAGGGCAAAATGGTCATTTAGCATAAAAGACCAAGGGTAAAATGGTCATTTTGAATAAAAAGGGCCAAGGGCATAAATGTCATTAAAGAGAAATGGTAAGGACATAAAGGTAGTTAATTATGAAAGATCAAAGGGCAAAGTTGGAATTTAGAAAAGAGTAGAAAAAGCAAGGGCATTATGGAATTTTGAAAAATGCCTTAAGAAAAGTAAGGGCATTTTGGTAATTTTGAAAATATGCAAGTGTATTTTGGTAATTTGACAAAAATCAAAGTCAACAGTCTAGATACCTCGAAATTGACAGATGTCCAATGAATAGAGCAGAACTAGCTGATCAAAATGAGATTTCTCATATTTTTGAAATATGGCCAGGATTTTTATTTATAGAATTTTGAAGGATAAATGGCCAAAAAATAATTATTTGAGGTATCAGATGACCTCAAACAGTTGAGTTTAAGATATAAAAAACTCAAGTGAATTTTCTAGTATTTAATAAAATTTTTATCCAGCATCTGGTAAAGGCGATTTCCCGAATCAGGAGGAAAAAGACCCGAAAACCCTGAAAAAGGAGCTTTCTTTAAAAATTAATTACGGAAAAACTGGGAAGAAATTTGATGAACGAAAAAGGGCTAGAGTATCAGTGAAAAATTTAATGCCCTAAAACTCAATTTCTTATCGAAAGCACATTTTTCGAGGTTTCGTTAGGGGCAAGGAACCCTATTAAATTTAGAGCAGTTCCAGGGGTATTTTGGGAAGAGAAATTGCACCACATGTATAAGGAAGATGAGGAGATGAAATGAGAAAGAAAACATCTCCATAAAAGTAAAGAGTTACCGGAATTAAGTTACTTTAACCGTGGTAACTTGTAACCGGATTAAGTAACCAGATAGCAAATGGTTCAATTAGCCAAACTAAGTCTTTAATAGATGGTTAGAAGCATTAAATGCTCACTTTGATCAAGCCACAAGAGAGTGACAAGTAGAAAAATCTCCTCTCTTGAATTCCAAACTTATTTTCCAAGAAAATATCATAACCATCCAAAGTTTATGAAGGAATTTTTTTATTAAGGCCATTTTTCTTCTCTTTCCTTCATTCTTGCTGTCACTTCTCTCCTCCCTTTCAAGCTGAAATTTTCACCATAGCCAAGCAAGAAGAAGATGAAGAAGAAGAGGAAGCTCCACACACAAGGTAAGGCTTTCAACCAACCAAACCAACCTATTTTCCTAAGCTTTGCAACTCCCTCTTCAATCTTATTGATTTCATTTCTTGATTAATCCTCTTCATTTCTTTTTTGAGATTGGGAAGTTAGGGTTCTTGAGTTCCAAATGAAAAAGAGAGGGTTTTAGAGGAAACCAAAGGTTGCAAAACACTCCTTGAGTGTTAATGAGCATTTTGATGTGTATATATGCTTGGTTTGATTGTTGGTTGTTGTTGGTTGAAATTTTGGAAACCCTAAGATTATGGAGAGATGCCGTCCAAGTGAGGTTTTGATGGGGAGAGTTTTGTTTGAATTATTTGATGCATGAATGATGGTTTGGAAGTAGGAAAATGCAAGAATACATGAGAAAAAGTTGAAAATCCAAACTTCCCTCTTTGTTCAGTTTTTTTTGGCTGATTCAAAAACATAGAGGGAGTGAGATTTTGATGTTTTCAATGGCTTTAGAATGAAGAATTATGTAGGGTAAAAATAAGAAATGGATTTGAGAAGCATTAGGAATCATAAAATCAAGTTTTGAACTTGTAAGGGGCTTGAAATAGCAAAAGAGAGCTTTAGTGCGTTTTTGTAATTTCATGCATGGTTGATGATATGAGGACGATGGATATGTCATTATATCATGTTTAGGAAGTTGAATCATCCAAGAGCACATTTGGAAGGTTAATCAAGAGAACTTCAAGTGTAAGGAAAAGCTAGGATCAAAAGGTAGCAAGACTACTAACTACTCTAGCTTAAACTCCTTTCTGAACTTGTTTGTAAATGTTGCATGATTTTATGATGAATGAATTTGATGTAAGTGTATGATATATGTGACTTTGATTGCTATGGCCATATGCATGATTGAACATGTCACATGAATTTAATCATACACATTTTATGAAAGCATGCCATGCACATTTACAATGTTTGTTAGTTAGTTTTGCTATTGGGATTTTTCAAAATCTCATTATCCCCCAACTAACCATGCTAGGTGCAAGCACAAGCAAGGTTAAGGCCAAAGTTAATGATGCTTGAAGATGGCAAAATGTGATGTTCTTGCTTGTGGATTTTATATGAAATGTTGGAACTTAATTTGCAAGTTGTTGTAGTTTTGTAATTATAAACCTCTACTTGATAAGTAAGTAGATATATGCCAATGCATGCATGAATATATTTAAATATGTTAAGGAAGTAACCATGCATTGCAAGAGGTTGATTTTAATTAAAAAAAGGTTTTGGTAAATTTTTAAAGAAAATCCAAGTTTGCAATCAAGGGGGTTCCAAAACCCTCCATTCTACCCTATTTTTGGAATGGTGATGAAATAGCAAATGAACTCCGAGTGAGCTGAAACTTTTCAGTTAAATGCTACATATCCTAAGCTTTAAAAAGAGTCCAAGATCACTGGATTTGGACATTTGTACAAAGAGTTATGTTTGTCCAAATTAAGAGATAAATCTGGAAAAATAAAAAGTTACCAATTGAATAGTACATTTTCACACAATTAACTGTATCAATTGGGCAAGTAATTGGACCAGTGAGTATTTTTCCCCTGTAGATCACTTTATAAAATTCAAATAGAAATTAGAAACACTCAATTTTGATTTTTTTAGAATTAGTTATGTTTTTCAAAGTTGAGCCAGAAATCTAGAAATTGACCAAATAAATAGCAACCCGTTTTTGAAAATTTTCAATTTCACTTCTTTGGTCAATTTGAGTTATCCAAGGCTCAAAAGTGGTTCATTAGTGATCTATTATAAAGCTTATAGGGGAAATTGAAGAGTGTTACAACCCTGTAGGCCCATATGAAGTTAGCAGTGGGCTAAAATCAGCATTAGCCCACAAGTCACAAGTAGCCTCTAGCAAGACGTTGCGACTACCCAAATTACATGAGGATCGTTAACACGATACAACCTTTCATGCAATCACATCATGTCCCTTTTGTCACATTATATCTCGGTCAATGATGAGGCATGAATGACGTCAACCTCCTATTCCTGACGATTACTTTATCGATGCCTGAGTAGTTTGATTTAAAAAATGAAAACTCCTTTTTGTTACAGTATGGCCATACATTTCTCAGACTAACTCATTGAGGGGCCCAGTAATATCTCTCCACTAATGTGAGGGACACATCCCATCTTGTTCAATCACATTCCTCCACATGAAGGACCCCTAAACCCGATTATAGCCTTTATCATCACCCGGTCAAAGGTGACTTTTGACTAAGTTAAAACCTAGCGACTCTTATGTAGGAATCCATGATGATCTTAGGTCAAAGGGCATTGTGACATGATTACATATGAGATAAGCTAATGACTTAATCCTATTGGGATTAGAACATACACGCAGCGGAATTTAAAATTTTCTAATCCCAAATACGGATATGTCAAAGGCATTTAGATCAAGGAGATAGAGTCGTACCTTTTGCATTTTGAATCTGAAGCGTTTCTTGCGTTTGGATCTCTTCAGGTTTCACGACCTTTTGCGTTCTTGATTCCAATCACGAGGAGCCGACGTTTCTTTGATCACCTCCCTCTACCGGTATCCACGCGAACAATTTTCAACAATCACAGCGTGCTAGTGCCTCATACGTCTCACTCTCTCTAGGGTTTCTGGTGGCTCATAGTCAAATTCAAATTTCTTATCCATCTCTTGCTCATGAGTCCTAATATTTGTAGAAATCATGGAGAGCCTCTAGAATCTAAGATTAATCTTTAATTAATCTTTAAAATTTGAATTCAGATCTGAAAAGATATTCAAGATTAATCTTTAATTAATCTTTAAAATTTGAATTCAGATCTGAAAAGATATTCAAGATTAATCTTTATTAATCTTGAAATTCGAATTTCAAAAAGATATTCAAGATTAATCTTTATTAATCTTGAAATTTGAATTTCAAAAGAATAATCAAGATCATTCTATATTAATCTTGAAATTCAAAATTCAAAAGATATTCAAGATTAATCTTTATTAATCTTGAAATTCAAAATTTGAAATTCAAAAGATATTCAAGATTAATTTTGAAATTCAAAATGTGAAATTCGAATTTTGTAATTCTGATTTGTATTAATATGATCTGATCAACTCATATTCATATATAATTAATCCAAATAGTGAGCCAACGAATTTAATTTATCTTTATAAATTAAATAAGAACATTAATGTTAGTTATTTAATTTATCAAATAAATTAAATACTAACATATAATTTTATTGTCATTTTGAATTTATATATATATATATCAAAATTCGAATAAACCCCAGAATTAAAGCTCTTGTGGGTTGTCCTTGCGTGCGATCCTGTAGGCCCATATGAAGTTGGCAGTGGGATAAACTCAAAATTAGCCCACAAGTCGCAAGCGGTCTCTAGCAAGACATTACGACTACCTAAATCATATGGGGATCGTTAACCCGACACAAACTTTCATACAATCACATCACGTCCCTTTTGTTACATGATATCTCAATTAAGGATGAGGTATGGATGATGTCATCCTCCTATTCTTTACGATTAATTTCTCGATCCTTGAGTAGTCTGATCAAGGAAATGAAAACTCCTTTTCGTTACAGTATGGCCATACATTTCTCATACTCATTCATTAAGGGGCCCAGTAACATCCTCAACTAATGTAAGTGACAAATCCCATCTTGATCATTTACATTCCTCCACATGAAAACCTCTAAGCCCGATTATAGCCTTTATCATCACCCGGTCAAAGGTGACTTTTAACTAGGTCAAAGCTTAATGACTCTCATGTAGGAATCCATGATGATCTCAAGTCAAAGGGCATTGTGACATGATTACATATGAGATAAGCTGATGACTCAATTCATGCAGTTTTCTCACAGCGGGTCGGTCCATCACCTTGTACTCTTACAAGTGCCTATGACTTTGACTCATATCTGTATACCTTATCAAAGTCATACTGATCTTACTTTATCTTTATTCTCACATAGATAACTGATCAGGGACATTTAAGACAATATTCATAATTTGCCCATGGATGCAATTATCATAATAAACATGCAAAAGTTATGATAATTAAATGGAGAAAATACATTAAAATAAATAATGTCTGAGGTATAATGATTGGCCCCTAGGGCATAATTTCCAACAAATCCATACATCTTTCTCATAGCGGGTCGATCCAGCACCTTGTACTTCTACAAGTTCCTATGACTTTAACTCGTATTTCTATACGTCATCAAAGTCATATTGGTCTTACTTTATCTATGCTCCCACATAGACAACCAACCATGGATATTTAAGACAATATTCATAATTCATCTATGTATGACATGTAAGACTATGATAATAATTAAATGGAGAAAATACATTAAGATAAAATAATTCTGAGGTACAATGATTGGTCCATAAGGCAGAATTTCCAATAGGAGCAAATTCTGTGAAAGATTTCATCAAAAGTCAACTTTACTTTGGATTTTTGGAGCTTTTTCTTCTCCAATGACTTATCCTTATTCACGCCTCTTCTCTCACTCTTAGGGTCAGTTCTTACATGAAAGTGGTGTTGGGATTAGAACACACAAACGCAGCGGAAGAAACAAATTTCAAAATTTTTCTAATCCTTCTTTTGGATCTATCAAAGGCGTTTGGACAAGTAGTTATGACAGTACCTTATTTTGGCAATTCTTGAATTTGAAACAAACAATAATCTTTTCACGATTCTTAGAAATCCGATCTTTAGGAGTCGACCTTATTTGATTGCCTCCCTCTACTGGTATCCACATGAACAGTCCCCAACAACGGCAACGTGCTAGCGCCCTTGGTTTCTCTCTCTAGGGTTTCAATGGCTCACTTAATCAAATTCAAAAATTACTTTTTCTCTATTGCTCATGAGTCCTCTTATTTATAGAACTCATAGAATGCATCATAATTCAAGATTAATCTTTTGTTAATCTTAAAAATTCGAATGTGATAAAGATATAAAGATATTCAAGATTAATCTTTTTATTAATCTTGAAATTAATAAAAAGATTAATCTTTTTATTAATCTTGAAAATCCAAATCTTAAAAGATATTCAAGATTCATTTTAATCAATCTTGAATCTTGAATTTGGATTAATCTGATTTGATCAAATCATATCTATTAAATTATTCCAAACAATGAGCCAATCGATTTAATTTATCTTTATAAATTAAATCCGAATATAAATGTTAGTTATTTAATTTATCAAATAAATTAAATATTAAAACTAACATACATTAACATTATCTATATAATATTAATGTAATTTTGAACTTATATATAATATATAGTTCGAAAAACCCTAGAATTAATGCTCATGTTAGGCTGTTTTTGCATACGACCCTGTAGGCCTATATGAAGTTGGCAGTGGGCTAAACTCAACACTAGCCCATAAGTCGTAAGTGGCCTCTAACAAGACGTTATGTGTGATATCCATGTTTTACTGTAATTTGAAATAAAGGACAAACAGATAGTTATGGGTTGAGTTAAGGTCTAGAGATACATAGTACAAAAAAAGAGGAAGTAATGGACTGAAAAGATCACAATCAACCTAGCTCTAAGATACTGAATTCCATTAGAACTTCACAGTTAATTGTGCTTGGTTTGGAAAAATGATATGGTGGGTGACCTTATGGGAAGGACCCAAATGTCATTAAAAATAAAGGCAAAAATAAAAGTGGAAATTATAGTTTAAAAAGGTAAGTGCATTATGGTAAATAAGAGAAAGTATAAGGGCATTTTGGTCATTTGACCAAAGTTAAAAGTCAACTTGGTAAAAGTTTGACCAAAAATATCAGAAAAATTCAGAGACCCAAAATGTAGAGAAAAAGTCATGGATTAGCATGTGAGACCCAGTTTTAGTTAAATCGACCTAGATTGCTGTCAAGTGAATTTTAAAGGTCATTTAATTTTTGACATTTTTATTAAATAATTAGCTAAAAATAATTATTTGAAGCATTATGAGTCCTCAAACATCTTATCTCAAAGCAAGGAAAAATAGCTTGGAATTTCTAGTCTTTTATAGTATTGTTGTCCAGAATATGAGAAAAGCGATCTCTCGGATCGGAAGGAAAAGACCAGGAGAAGCCCTGGAATTAAGGTTTTATTTAAATATTAATTAAAGACATTTCAGGAAGTAAACTGAGGAAAGAAAAAGTGTAAGAATATCAGTAAGAATTTTAGGAATTTTTTATGCCCTTAGATTCAGTTACTTATCGGTAAGTCACTTTATTGAAGTTGCGATAGCGTAAAGTAACTTTACTTAAGCATAAAATTTTCAAAAGTAAGCATGTTATAAATGTTTTGTGCCACTTGTAATGGTCTTAATTGAAGACCAAAAGAGAGAAATAACTATCCCAAACAAGTGGTAGAATTTATCAAAATAAAGTTACTTTATCGATATAAGTTGTACTGGATCAAGGGACACATGTTATTTTTTTATGTTGACACACAAAATGTGATTCTTTTTCATTAAGTTCCAGCTCATTAATGCTGAATACAGTTGTCAAAAGAGAGCTTTTGTGTTGGAGAAGTAAGAGCCATAAGATTAAGTAAACTTGTAAGATGAAACTTGGACCCTTGGATTAAGTTTATCACATTATTAAATCAAGTTTTACACCTCCATTTCCAGCCAAAAGTTGGCCAAAACCAGCAGAAAAAGAGAGAGGAGATGTGAAGAATAAAGGAGGAAGAAGAAGAGAAAATTTTTCAAGAACTACAAGTCTAAGTAAGTTCCTATGACAACTCTTACATATTCTTGGTCCTTGGGACTTTCTCTTCACTTCTAATTATTTAGTTTTTGAGATTATGACTATTTATGGTGTCTGGAAAGTTGGTTCTTGAGAGAAAAAAATGAGAAAGAGAGGGATTTAGCTCAAATAATTGGTACCAAACAACTCTATGCAAGTTAAGGAGTTGATTGATGTATAGTTTGTGTTGGTTGTTGTTGTTTTTGAAATTTTGGAATCTCAAAACCCTAGGGGAGGTGCTGTCCAATTTTCTATTTGGATGGAAAGTGATGTTTTGATGTTATATAATGCATGAGAGTGTTGATACATTGTTTTGATGATAACAAAAACCCCAAATTATAGCAGGATCTGGTATCTGGTTTAATGATTATGTAACTGTGTTGAATCTGTCAGAAGAGTTTTGAAACTCGAGTCTCTAGGTTTTGCAAACTTAATTTCTATAATTGTTTTTCAAAACTGGATATTGAAACTAGAAGTTTTGGAAAACAAGTTTTGTGATCAAATTCAAAAACTCGAGTCCAAAGTTTTCAAAACTTGAAGTTCCATAATGTGCGTACCAAACTGGAAGTTAAAACTTGAGGTTTCAGCTTCAAGTTTTCTCATCACGTTATAGACCTCGAGTTTCAGTTTCACAGAACTCGAGTTTCGCAGAACTGGCAATGAAAACTGGAAGTTTTGGATTCAAGTTTCACAAACTCGAGTTCTAGGATTTTAGAACTCGAGTTTCACAACTATTTCCCAAAACTTGAATTGAAAACTGGAAGTTCTGACTGGAAGTTTCTCAGAACTCAAGTCCTGCTGTTTTCCAAACTCGAATTACATACCTTGCAAAATGTTATTAGTTTAAAAACTTGATGTTCAAACTCAAGTCCTCACTGGAAGTTTTCAAAACTCGAGTTCTTGAGATTCAAAACTCGAGTCTCAAGGACCTTTTCAACTGGACAGTTTTTAACAAGTTTTAGAACTCGAGTTCTCTTTTTCATAACTTGAAGTTTTACAACTGGACTTCAAAACTTGATATCAAAACATGAAGTTTCAAATAAAAGTTTTTCAACTATACTTTAGAACTTTCACTGCAAACTCGAGTCTCAAATGAAAGTTTTCCAAAAACTTGAGTCATGTCTATTAGAATTAAAAGTTTTATAACTGAGTTATTAATTCCTATGTGACTGAACTCGAGTCATGGATTCTTGCAAAATCGAGTTCCCTTTTCTTTGACATAGCTTCTGACACAGCTACATATAGTGTTTACCAGAGCTTTCCATTTTAGTGTTTGAACATTTTGAATATTGCCTGCCCTCATAAATGCCTCTGTAGTTCTTTCATTAAATAGTCCAGGTCGTCTGAGAAGTGAATCCGAGCATTTATAACTTACGCTGTCGATAGTTGAACAGTATTCAATGAAGCATTAATGACAGTTCAATGAACAGAGCTGTTCTGAATAACGGACCCTATCTTCACTCTAACGGCTATTCAAACTCAGAGTAACGGCTATTGAATGCAGTCACGGTTATAAAGAAGTTTTGAAGACAGAAGCAAAGAGATGAACAACGAATGAATATTCATACGACATTATTCTCTGCATCTATTCTTTTGTCATTTTTGTAAATCAATTTCTGTGGCTTCAGTATTTGACTATCCACTCTTTCAAGAGAGTTTATCTTATCAAATCTTATTGCATTCCTATGAGATATTCAAGGTTGGTACCTTGAATTTGTTGGGTTGAATTTGAGTTGAAAAACTGAGTGCGTGAGACTCTGTTTCATTATGTGTTGTAAGGGGGAGTGAGCCTCCGGTTGTAAAGGCCTGGTGTGCCTGGATTGTTGTTGGATTGTGGTTTTGGAAATCTCAGAGGTTCTCTGGGACTGGACGTAGGTCAGGAGGACCGAACTAAGATTAATCGCTCGTGTTCTAACTCTCTGCTCTTCAATGACTTTGTTTAATTTATGTGATTTCATTTTTAATTTTTAAAAGTGACCAATTCACCCCCTCTTAGTCAAATCCTACACTAACAGAGAGGAGAAAAGAGAACAAGATTATGCAACTACATGCATTGGATGTTGAAAAATTATTTTGTTTCCATTTTCCTTGATTTTCAGCCAGCTGTAATTCTTAAAGAAGGAATGAGTTTTTGATGATTTTGACACTTCCATTGGCTGTAGAATGAAAAATTGTGTAGGGTACAAGTGAGAAAATAAGTTTGGAAGCATTATAATCAAAGATTGGAATTTTGTGTAACTAATTACGTAAGTTGCTATTTTGAGTAATTAGAAGGAAAGAAGGCTTCTTTTGAGATATTTGAGTTTAAAAATGGAATCTACATGAAAAATTATAGGAGAGAAGCATGTTAGATTAATTTTGAAGCTTAGAGATGTAAAGTTGCTAAGTTAAGGTTAAAGAGAGCAAGTAAAAGTAGTTAGGAAGAAATAATGGGATCAATGGTCTTAATGAATTATAATTTTTACTTGATGATATGTAGGACCATTGGGCTTTAGAAAGAAAGGACTTGGCACCAAGAGACCAAGAAAAGGAAGGAGAAGAGGCAGCTTAGCAATTATTATTTTAATTACATTTTATTGTATTTATTACATGATTACTTGCTTTGCTATGATTTGGATAACATGCTATGGTGTGAATGATGAAGTTAGGATATTATGAAGATTTGTCTCTATGCTATGTTGTATGACATATGAGGTATGCATAGCAATTTATTTGCAAGGTTATTTTAAGCATGTATCATGTTTATAGATGCATGTATGTGATTATAAATTAGTTGCTTATGTTACTAAGATTCCCAAGAATCTTACCCTATCAATGTAACCAAACCCTAGGGCTAGCTTTATCTAAGAAGAGAGAAGAAAGAAGGAGAATGCTTGGAGGTTTGGTAAGTGATTGATGAGCATTTATGGAAAATTGTAGATACCTATAAGGGTATTATACGTTGATTACAATCGAGAGCATGTGTAGTAGATTTTACTCTCAAGCATGCTAGAATAGATTAAAATGCTCTAAGGGTATTAATATTGTAAGTTAAAGCAACCATACCTAAATTGGATCAAGTATGAGCAAATGGGGGATAAAAGTCATCAAAATTGGACTCAAGATTGACCATCTTGTTTGATGCAACCGAATGAGTCAAGATGTGAAATTTTACCACCAAATAGATATGATTTTTCTCTTTCAAATGAGTGGTAATTCGTCTAAATTTGATAACCGTGCTAAGAGATATGGCTTCCAAAGTTGGGCTGAAATATTGGAAAAATATAAAATGACCAAATGAACAGTAACTTTTAAAATTAAATTTGGGCATGATTTTCAAATGAAACTGCCCAGAATTTATTTTTCCCCTCAAGTTTATTCAAATATGTTCCCACAGAATTTGGAATCTCCCAATTTCGATTTTTCTACAATTATTAATTTCAAAAATTAATGCCATTTTTGAAGAATTATGAATAGTAACTCGAAAGCAAACATTTTCAAACTTCATTTTTCATAAGTTATGGCCAACTAAAATGATTCCAAACGCTTCCACTAAATATGTTAAATAGTATAAACTAAGGATATTACATTACGACTACCTAAATCACATGAGGATCATTAACAGTACATAATGTTTCATGCAACCACATCATGTCCCATTTGTCACACGATATCTCAGTTAAGGATGAGACATAGATGACGTCATCCTCCTATTCCAGACCATTACTTTCTCGATCCTTAAATAGTCTGATCTTAGAAATTAAAACTCATTTTTGTTACAGTATGGCCATACATTTCTTAGAATGACTCATCAAGGGGCCTAGTAATATCTCTCAACTAATGCAAGGGACAAATCCCATTTTCATCATTCGCATTCCTCTGCATGAAAGATCCATAAAACCGATCATAGCCTTTATCATCACCCGGTTAAAGGTGACTTTTGACTAAGTCAAAACTTAGCGACTTTCATGTAGGAATCCATGATAATCTCATGTCAAAGGGCATGGTGATGTAATTATATATGAGATAAGCTAATGACTCAATCCATTTAGCTTTCTCATAACGGGTCGATCCACTCCTTGTACTCTTACAAGTGCATATGACTTTAACTCGTTTCTTTATACCTTATAAAAGTCATACTATTTTTACTTTATCTTTGCTCCCACAAGATAACCGACCAAGGACATTTAGGATAATATTCACAATTTGCCCATGGATGCAATTATCATAATAAACATGTTAAAGCTATGATAATTAAATGGAGAAAATACATTAAAATAAATAATGTCTAAGGTATAATGATTGGCCCTTATGGCACAATTTCCAACAAATGGTCTGGAGAATGAAAAGGACAAGGTGTTTAAATGTTAAGTTAAATTGATCCAACGGTTGAGATGTAATCTTGCATTTAACTTATGATCCAACGGTTGATAAATGGCCAACATATTTTCCCCCTTTTTTGCACATTTTTGCTAACATTAATGGTATGAAAAATGATAAGAAAAACTGTCACCATGTGCTAAATTGTTTTGGTGACAAGTGTCCCTTAATCCTATATAACTTGGATTGATAAAGTAACTTTGTTCTAATAAATTCTATCACTTGTTCTGAAAATTATCGCATTAGAAACACATGTCATTTTAACCCAAAACTAGCCTCACTTGTTGATCAATGAATTTTCCTCTATCTGAAGGTGACATAAAATTTTTTTGAATATTTTGGTCAAACTTTGACCAAAATACACTTGAACTTTTTCATAATTACCAAAATGCCCTTAAACTTTTTCATAATTACTAAAATGCCCTTAGCCTTTTAAAAAATGACCGTTATGTCCCTATCTTTTCATAAATGACCATTATGTCACTTACGTTTTCTTTATTGGCAAAATGGCAACTCGAGACTTCTTTTCATCTCTTTTTATGTTTTGAACATTTTACTAATCTGCAGCCCTTCGTTTAGCCTTCCTTTACAATAACTGAGATTTGAGATATTACATTAGTTAACTTTACAACAGTTGTTTTGACTAATTTAAATAAGTTGCTAAAATTTCACCATTTTTAAATAATTATATGTTTACTTTTATACCTTTTAAAATTTAATTGTATTATACGATCACATTAACCTTTTGTTAGGTTTAGTGGTCCCAATTAAAATTTGGGTATTTAATATGTTTTTTAATATAATTTTCCCTAACAAAACACAATTATTCATTAGTATTATTGTTATCTTAAAACAAGAGTATCGAAGTTAGTTACTCAGATTTAATTCTTTCCCACTTCACGCTCTCTTTCAAGTTAGTTACTCAGATTTAATTTTTCCCGCTTCACGTTCTCTTTCTCTCCCCCTATGCTTGGATGGAGATAAAAGGAGTGAGAAAAGAAAATTTGGAGAGAAAATAAGGGGAGAAATGAGTTTTCCCCTACTTGGATAGAAGAGAAAAAGTGAGAGGAATGAAAAGTTGGAGAGAAAATGGGGTGTGGGTCCCACTACATTTTCTCTCCAACTTTTTTCTCCACACATGGAGAGAAAATGAAGAGAAAACACTTATCTACACACATACTCTTCTATTACTTTTTCATTCTAAATAATTAAGTTTAACATCTAACTTTTTAAAAATTTGACTATGATTTTCCTTTTTTAAAAGAATAAGTTTTAAGATATATTCTAATATATAATTTATTTTTTAATTGCTTACTAAAACCACATAACTTTAAAAAATATGATATACTCTTATCTAAGTTATTTTATTCTAAAATATAATAACATAAAAAGATATCTCTAATAAATAATTTGATTTTAATTATTTAATGATATTAATTTTAATATAATTTTTTCATTATCATATTTAATTTGATATTATACTTTATATATTTTTTAAGGATACTTTACTTATTACTATTTATTAAAATATTTTATTTAAAAATATTTTAATCATTCAACTGTTTACTAATTTTCTTTTTTCTGTTTTCCCTCGTCCATTTAAACAAGACAGATGATAATCTATACCCTTTTCCCTTCATTTCGTTTTCTCAACTCCTATTTTCTTTCCTCTGAACCTATGTCTTCTGCGATTGTCCTGCAGCCAAATTCTCCTCTATCATTCTTCGGCTGCAAGCTCAACGGTATTTCTTTTCTTTCTTTTTTAATTATTATATCCAATTCATCCTCCGTGTGCTACCGAAGCAAGCTTTTACTCTGATAGTTTTCTTCGTCCATTCATAATTTTTCTTGTTCGATTAACGAAAAAAACATCTTATAGTTGTATTACACTACATGAGTATCCAATAATTTTCTTACTTTCTTGCTTGATTTTACTATTTTTCCTTTGTTTGAGATTTTGCTTACGTGTTTCTTTTCTTCATTCTTGTTTTGGGGAAGTGTTACAATGCTTATGGGTTTATGTTTATATTTACATTTTTCTTCTTGGTCTTATTTGTTCGAATTAATCTTCTGTAGCCACAGTATCTGTATTTGCATTATTGACCCTGAGAAAAATCGTAACATTTTGGGTTTGATTGGAGGGATACCAATATAATTTGGCTGGGGCTGCTTAAATGTTTATATCTGCGTATATAATTAAAAATGTGATTTGTAACTTCGTTTTCTTCTTAATTATATTGCAGATTCAGTCTGTGATTCTTATTTAGTAGACAAGGGAAAGTAAATCTTACCAAGTGGAATTCACCTTACGTAGAGATCCAAGGTATTCCTTAGATTTGAAGCCAACAATCATTATACCTACACTGATTTTTCCTTTCTATGTTGTTTTGAATTCCAATTACGCCACAAGATATGGTGTCAATTGAATCATCAAATTGAGCGCATCCATTAACATTAATGGTTCTTTGATGAAGTCACAGAAATTTCTTAAATTCTGTGATGTGGGTTTCCCTCGGTGTCCCTCAGTGTCTTTTTCTATTAATACATTATTAG
>JANTPZ010001074.1:0-26022 GCA_025593235.1 Vachellia pachyceras | reverse complement strand
TGTGAACAAAAATGTACAAAACTTGGAGTAATGATGATATGTTATCGGGTATGTAGAGTTTATTGTGCGCGCGCATATATTTGTATGAAGGGGGAATTACTACACGCTCTTGAGGAAAATATTTATAATCTAAAAGTTAAATATCAATTGAGAAACATAAAATAACAAGTTTTCATATAGAAAATAACAGTAGATTATACTCATTATTTGTTATTGAGACATTTTAATAATTAAATATTATCGTTGGGATCTCTTGGTAATTCCCCAATGAATTACACACAGATTCCGAGGCAGTTTATATGAGAGGAAAAGTGTCTCGGTAAGCGCACCCGTTGTGCAAACGGGTAAAACAAACGGAGCCAATAACGCAAGTTTATACACTCTTTTCTTTTAGCAAGTCTCCCTCTTGCCTCTATAAAAGTTTGAACATGTTCTGTGAAATATATATATAAATATATTTAAAGAAAGATAACGTGATAAATGCCTAAATCCATTCAATCTGGTTTTCTTTTCTATTTTTTTTGGTATAAACATTCAATGTAATGTAAATGGCAATATTTTGAAAAAAATATTGTTAATTCATAGATGTGGAAGTATTCTTAAAAGGACATAATCCCTCAATTCCTACTCTATTAGAATATAGCCGTTGGGGATTCTATCTTTCTAAGCTTCTCATCATCTCGATGCAAATACCCAATGGGAGATCATAATATATCTTTGTAAGATTTTTTCTGCGTCCGCCCAAAAGATACGGATAAAATCTTTGTTGGGGTCAAAGATTCCCTTTGGATTCTAAGTATTTTTTCCTTCCATTCTTGAAGGATTTGGAATCAAATCATGATTTCATCGGGTCGATGTGCAGCTTGCAGGAACCAAAGAAGAAAATGTACTTCCGATTGCATTTTCTCTCCTTATTTTCCTACCAGTGATCCTCAAAGATTCACTTTTGTTCACCCCATATATAGTGCTAGCAGGGTTGGGAGCATTTTCAGGTAATTCATTAATTAATTTGAAAGTAATCTATTCTTCCAAATATATGTAAGATTTTGATTATCGTACATTTTATGTTACAAATAAGATCTTATATTTAAAATATAAAGTAGTATATATAGTGCATGTGTCTTAACTCTTAAGAATGATACAATGTTCATTTTTCATCACGAATCATGAAAAAAATGCAGTATAGATGTACGATGCACAATGAGAAGATATTCAATGTGCAGGAAAACAGATCGATTCAATAAAAATTAAAAAGACATTTCCTTAAACAAATGACGGTCAAAGATAACGGTCGTACATGAAGGACATTCGTTTTTGGATAAAGTATGTTAGGATTCTAATGAAGGATTAATCATCTAAAAGTCTAATCACCGCTTTAAAATAGGCAACAATAATATATGATAGAAAACGACAATAAATTTATATTGTTCACTTATTTTTTTAGACTTTTTATAATTAAATCCTTTTTCTGGTAGTAATTCCCTCCATATTTTTTTCTCACAGCGTTTAATATATCCATATGAATCTACATCGGCCTTGTTGATATTCCCCAGATATAAAATGTACTTCTCGAGTTAGTTAATAAACGTTAGATCCAAACCAACTGATGCGAGAGAATTGTGTTTTACAATGAAAATCGGAGGAGTAAAATTTATTGCAAATCATATATTCCAATAGAAGGTCAGTACATATAGTCGGCTTTTACCATGCGTATTCATTTTAATTTTGTTCTCATAAATGCAAAATATAAATTTTGGTGTCTCAAATCTCTTTATGCCTGAAACATTAATCCCTGTATTTTAATAAAAATAAAAAATATTTTTTTGTTACAAAAGAGAGTAAGGCAGAACAGAAAAGAAACTAAATTGACAGGGAATTAACTTCCATAGATGTATTGTAGCACATACTCCTCATGTACAGGGGAGACCTCAGAATAAACGATCTCGATAAGCCTTCCTTCGCAGGCGCATCTGCAAGCCTCTTTATATGGACCACATGCAATTCCCATTCCCTTTGGATCATCCGTCTGATATGCCAAGACACTGCAGTTGACAGATTCTTCATTAGACAATAAAGCATCAGCAAGGCACTTTGAATCAGATTCCATAACTCAACTCCTCAGCCTCCAATACAGTACACTAACCCACAATACATTGACCCAGCGTTTGTGTGAATCCCACTATCCAAGCTCCCGTATGATCAGTGATAACTCCTACACATGCTGTTCTATTTTTATCCCTTCTCACTGCGCCATCAACATTGACCTTAACCAATCCTACCAATGGAGGTTCCCAGGTCAAATTTCTATGTGTGTGTTTGGGAACTCCATTGGTAAAAAAGAGTTCCATTGGGAGAAAGGAGTTTACGGATTTCTAAATGGTTTTGTAGATTTGAAAATGGTTTTTATGAATTTCAAGATGGTTTTTACGGATTTTAAGATGGTTTATCTCGGCTTGCATGCACCGTGTGGGGAACAAAGTTCCCAAACAAGCACTATAGTTCCAGTAGAAGGATTGACGGTTGCCACCATATTATCCATCTAAACAAAAGTCTTCCACACATAGTTGATCACCATTGTTGGTTCTTGCGGCTTGATGAAATCTGATCTGAATGTGAAATTATATAAAATAAAATATTAGGGTTGAGTAAAAATCTCATAACCCAACCAATCCAATTTTTCCGATTTTGGCCCATCCAATGTTAGTTTCTAATGGGCTGGTTGAAATCCAACCATGAAAGAAATAAATAGAACATACTACAACTACGCTCTTTAGTATTTTGGTCATTAGTTTGTTTGGTATTCATTTAAAAAAATTAAAAATATATTCAATAGTGTTTTTCCGCAAAACAAGTAATCACCTTCACATATTTATCTAAACTTACAGAAAAATCTTTATCCACCACAGGCAAGTTATATATATTTTTTAACTCCTTCCTTTGTCTATCTTTGGCAAAAAAAAAAATTCTCTTCTATTTCAGTCTCTCAGACCAGTAGACCACTACCAATCACTATTGTACTCCAGCTTTGCCACAGCTCTTGAGATCAAAGAGAACATTTGGACATCGAGAAATGCGTTCTCCTCAATGCCTCCACTTCCAGCTCGACATCGCCCCGATTTCTTCAAGAACCTTCTGCTCAAGACGGAGCAGTTTTCTCCAGCGCCGTCCATCGTGAAATTGCTCATCAACGTGAAAACCTCCTTATCCAAGATCTGTACCCTGTAAATGGATGATAATGGCACAACCTCTAGATTGAAAGAAAAATTCATAGCTTTAGACTGTTACCTATTGCGGCAGTGTCACCGGTGGCGGCAGCGACAGTTGATGGAAATAATAGTGGCAGAAGGTCGAAGAAGTTGAGGGTGAGGGTTTTGACCAAGTGTGGGAAGGAGAAGATGTCGATAGAAGCGAATGATGAGAGTTGAGAAAGGAGCTTCGGAAGTTGCAATGACGAAATAAGCTTCCTCTCGGATCTTTTTTCCCTTCACTTCCTTAAACTTAACTTTAATTTTAAAATCTAGATTTTACCCTAAAATCTAGGTTTTGTGCAAATAATTACATTTTTCAGAAAAGTTATTTTCGATGCATCGGTTTGAAATCTATGTTTTACAAAATTTATTTCTTGTCAGATCACATCATCCCTCTCAATAAATTTTCTCTTTCTTACTTTTTATTTATTTCTTTCTTTTTCTTATTCCCTACTTACTTTTTACCTCGAACTCCGTAAAAACCAATAATTTCCCAAATACAACCTTTTAAAACCTAAATTTTTAAACTTAGGTTTTGCCTTGGAATTCTTAAAAGTTATTTTCCAAAATCTATTCTCTAAAATTTAGGTTTTTCTTAGAATCTGTAAAAGTCATTATCAAAAGGACTTCCAAACAAGCCCTTAATTAATTTGATCTTCCTATTATCTTTTAACTTCTTTCTTCTTACTTTTATTTTCCCCCTCAAATACACCACCAAATAAGCTTAGTTTTCCCTTAAGTTAAGCCATGTGTATATTGAACCATATGTACATTGTCAACGGATTCTGTATTATCTACCCAAAAAAAACCCGCACATATATTTTATTATCCGTTTAATAGATATAAATGAGTTGAGTAGTCCTCCACTCATAAAAGTTTAGGTGGATAGGATTACGGGTTGAGTCATGGGCTGTTCAACTCTAAAAAATATACCTTCTTTTTTCATTGAAGATTAGAACATAACTTAATTGACGATGGTAAACTATAAATACTAAGCATTGTTATAACCATCCATCAAGTTTGGGTTGTGGATATTTATGAAGTGGAAGGAGGAATCTGAGTTGCTTTTAATAAATTATTTTATAATCACATTTTGATGATGTTATATATATCTCTTAATTATTCATGACTATTTTATCAATAAAATTAGATTACGATTCTTTGGGCTGTTTGAGAAATCATAGGAAGAATACTTTTATTTAGAATACATTTTAAAAAATAAAAATTTATTTGAATAAACTTTATAAAAGCGACCTTTGGTTGATGTAAAATGAAAAAATGAATCTAATTTAATATACATATATTTTTTATTTTTTATTATGATAAAATTAGGAGGAAATAAAATGATAAAAAGTAGTTAAAATGTCTCATGTTGTTAGGGGAAAGCAAAACGGGTGTGGTAACCCTTTCACGGGATGGGGCAAGGGTTCACCCACGGGGTGATCGTGCCCGTCCATGAAAGGCCCCTATTAAATTATTTTTTTTAAAAAAGCATTCATTCGCTGTCTTCTTAGCTTAGCGCCTCAGCCTCTTCCACTTTCACTGTTTCACAGTCACATGACATCACACTCAAAGGCAGTCAGGCGGCGCATAGCTCACACACTCAGTCTTTCACATCACAATTCAGTGATTCACAGCTCAACTTTCAGTCTCTCATTGAAGAAGGAGCCTCCTCAGTAGCCTCACATATCTACAGCCATATTGTGTTCATACTCTCTGAGCCCACCAAACCATACTCACCACCCTTGGACCTATTGGTCACCGAGCTCCCTACCTCCCAAAATGGCACTGTTTTTCTCCACGGCGTCGGCCGTGAGGGCCTCATGCTCAAAGCCCTTTGCATGAGCCTCGATCATCTCAGCCTCAAAACTCACTTCATCTTCGACATGATGACGCCTCCCATCACCGCCGGTGATCTTCTCATCGACATCTACTCAACAATCGATGCCATCTACTCTATGGCACGATCATACGACGAGAGTGTTGCTGCCGACAGCGCAACCAGAAGATGGGTCTTGCGTGAAGCAAGCGAGCGTGGTGGCATATGTGGGGACATAAACGATGGCCGATGATAAGGACAAAGGTGAGCTAAAATCTCGACCGTTGCTTCCGATAGGGATTAGGGAGCGTGTACAAAGGGGCTTTTTTTGTGTTATTTAAGATGGTGGTCTACAAGTTTGGTGAAAACTTTGGTGAGACTCGCAAAGCCGTCCGATCTCTTCACACCAATCTGGAATGGAATGGCCTGTTGGGGTGTGGCACGGGTAACCCGTTACCCGTGTCGTCCCTCCCATTTAGACACGTGCCCGTGAGCACAGGTCTAAACGGGTTATACCATGGGTACAAGGTGCCCCGTACCCGTGGAACTCTTCATGGGCGGGGCGTGGGTTACCCCACAGGGTAGGCCCACCGCCCAATGCTCACCCCTATAGGTTGTGACTTTAAATGTATTAGTTTGTAATTTGAAATGTTTACGATTAGGTCAAGACCTAAAGTATCCAAGATCACGATTTGTAATGTTCAGATCGCGCCCTATAATGCATTCTGGGTAGGAGTTTTTTTCTCCTTCTCCCCAAAATGCATTATTGAGGCAGAATGTCTTTTGGTCAAAATGCATTTTTGTGCATGTTTACCAATAATATTTGCACAAATCGGGACAAAATTATTCTCACATACTTACTTTAGTTTGTGTGAAATTATTCTTCCAACGGATTCCTAAACACATACTTTAACTTTCAAAATTATTTGCCAAACACACTCTATATTATTACTAGGGCATAGCAACGGGCGGGATGGGCTGGCCAGATAGTTAACCCGTAGCCTGCCAGTTTAGTTTTTCAATGGTTTGGGCTAGCCCGTTTAAGCCCGAAATAAACGGGTTGCACAAAACCTGATCGGGTTCAAGTGGGCACCGGGTTAGCCCGTTTATTTTTACCAAAAAAACTTACATATTGAAGGGGAAGACGGTAAGGGATGGAGAGAAAAAAATCATGGCATCATCCAGCTCTGAAAAATCAAACAGACCTAAAAGACAGCAAGCATTATGATTTTCCAGGCTTCCAACATTATGATCATCCAGAAAAATCAAACAGCTTTGAAAATCATTCAGACCCAAAAAAACAATAGCAACAACAAGCATTATAATTTTCTAGCATTATGATCATCCAGCTCTGAAGATCATTTATACCCAAAAAAAATTCATAGCATCAGATCATTCAAGCCCATTTCTGAATCTCATTATTTGAGTTCACAATTGGGAAGGAAGGAAATGATATGAGAAGCGTATGACTTAAGGGAGGAGCAGGTGGATACAAATGCAACAGAACAGATGGAATCATGGAAGCAAAGTTGAGGTTTGTAGATGGCAGAAGAATGGCTTACGTTTACGGATCTGGACTTTGGAGGCAATGGAAGACTCACTTCATCCTCGCGTTGAAGCCAAGCACGAGAACACAGGAGAGAACGATCTGCGAAATTCTCGCACGAAGGCCGAGCACGAGCACAAGCACAAGCACGAAGGACAGAAGAGACCGATCTATGACATTCTCACATGAAGGGCGATCACGAGCACGAGCAGATAGGGTGAGCATGAGGAGTGAGGACAGGAGGTAGCGGAAGAGACGGCAACAGCAGCGACATGGAGCATGAGAAATGGAGAACAAGAGACGGAGGGAGGGTTGAAGCTGAGATTTGGGTGACGACTGGAACCTCGCTTGGGCAGTCAAAGGCTGAGGGTAAGAATGGAGAGAGCGAAAATGAGGAACGCTTACGGGAGTGGGACGAAGGAATCTTCTAGAAGGCAGGAAGCTCGCCTATGCAAAAGGCGAAAAGGGGAAAAAATGCTTAACATTTGGGAATGAATAATCGAACACAGTATCTATATGTTTGAAACCAAGACATAAGCCACCAGGCCATCGCCAATCATCTATTATACACATATATATTATAATAAACTGAAAATATAAAATTCTCATAAATATATAAGGGCGGGCACGGGCTGCCTGAGGGTGTGCCTGTGATCCGTCCTGTTTAATGGGCCAGCCCGCCCATCTCACATCATTTTTGGATAGGCCTAAACGGGTAAAATTCTGGACAGATTTAGGTGGCTCTGGGCTTTATGCTCAACTCTGATTATTACATCGTCTAGTTCAACAACAGGAGCGGGGAGGGCTGCTTCGGCAAATTGAAGGAATATGAGGGCATTTCATAAATCATGACCATTTTTTCTTCTCTGGGCCAAAAAATAAAAATCCCGTCTTCTCTCTTTAAAGCGTACGGACTGAAGACTTTTCAACAGACCCATATCTTGTTTCCTTCGGAAGGAAAGATAGGGAATCAGTGGCGGCAAGGTTTCTGCTTGCCAAGGTAGAAACTTGTTTTTGAGTAATTTCTGCTGATTCCCGAACCTCGGTTTATTCTTTAACTAAATTGTATTGAAGATTTTATATTTTTCATGCGTATTCAAAAGCGGCTCTTCCATCTCATAGGTTTTTTGGTTTTTTTTATAGGAGCTGAAGGCTTTTCTATTGTTTTTCCGTAGATCCGATAGATCTCTTGGCTGATCGTTCAGAAAGGTAAGTTTTTTCCCTCATTTACGTCATTTTTCTGAATCACGCTAGAACTTCCCTCCTCTATCATCGATGTTGGATAAACAGCAAGCTTTGTCTTTGATTTATGGTCTAATCTCCCTACTGAAGAATGCTTCTTAATTTAACAATTATCTTTGTTCAATTTTGCACTGTGTACAATAAGGGTGTTAGGTTTCTAAAAACTTGTGTTCAGGGAAAATGAGGTCCATCTTTTGTGGAAATTTTGAATTTGATGCTCGGCAGTCTGATCTGGAGCGGCTGTTTAAAAGATATGGGAAGGTTGATAGGGTGGATATGAAGTCCGGTAAGCATTTCTTTGACCTCTATGTTCATTTTAAGCTAAATATTCTGCTTGTCAATTTTCTTAAAGCTCTTTCTCATGGCTTTGATGCTTGAGGTTGAAATTCGGTATTTTAGGTTCTGTTTATTCATGTAGCGGGTAATGGTGTCCTGGTGAACTAAACCTTAAATGAATTCTTTCTTCGATGGTCATGCAAGTTAGTTCTATTTGACAATTATCTAATGTGCACCTTATCCCGGACCATTCCGATGTCAACTCATCCAAAACATTATAACGAGGCAATGATATTGTTACTGGCTAGCCTTTTATTGAAAAAGTGTCCATTTAAAGGAATTTAGGGAATTGATTAGGTATTTGTGTTAATAGTATCATCTCCCTCTCCATGTGGTTGATTGTTTTGGGTTCCAATCGCAATATGGAATTGTTTAACTCAAAAATAATTGAGTCTGAATTTTTAAATATAAAATCGGCTGTTATGCATTATCTTGAATGTATATAATTCTACCACTATGAAGATCAATAATATATACATATATGTTTATGTAGCCTGTAATCAAGAAAGAATGCTAAATTATTTTGAGAAAAGAATAAAAAACTACACAATTTGCACATCCCTCGAGCAGACGTCAAATCACAGAGCTACAGCAAAGCGGGAGCATAGATTTTATGAATGTTGTCGTCTTGACTTGTATCCCAGCTAGCTTCACCTCCCAGTTGAGATTCAGTCTGAAGGGTTGGACCTTGATGGACGGCACATTGTTGAGCATTCGTGGGGGTTCAAGAGATATCTTTATGAAAAAGATATAAGCATATTTTGTTTTGAGCATCGACCCCAATACTCAACATTTTCTTTGGCGCAGGATTATTTTGGCATACCCATAAACTTCCAGGCTAATGGATCAGCTTTTCAGAAATATGTTTCATGTCTGTGACGCACATCTTCTTTTTCTAAAGAAGATTTAGTGTGGTCTCAAGTGGCACCACCGTACCATGTTTTCTCTCAGTCACATTTGCCTTCCATTTTTCATGCCTTTTGCCCAGCCTTCAATTTATCAGACATGTTTGAAGGCTTTTGCCGACCTCACTGCAGAGGCAGAAGAATAAACGAAGATGTCACTCTATTTCCATTGACCTACCATGACACCTACACTTTTGGATTCTTGTTCTTGACATCAATTTGTTGATTGCTCAAGGTCTGTTGCTAATTTTTCTAGCCAAATTAGTTTGTAGAAATAGTGAGGTTTACCAAAATTTTAATTATGGGTAAAGTTTATGGATGGTTTGTGTTCCGCCCAAGGATGAGTTGCAGCATTAGAATCAGTGTTATTTTATATATGACTATTCACCCAAATTCTCTTTCTGCTCTACAATTGAGAGAATTGTCTCCTTATTGTAAAAATTTTGCTTGGTTGTAGGGTTTGCCTTCATCTATATGGAAGATGAGAGAGATGCTGAGGATGCAATTCGTGAACTTGATCGGGCAGAATTTGGTCGAAAGGGACGCAGACTTCGTGTGGAATGGACAAAAGTAAGGCATATATTGTTATTGTAAATGAGATCAGTTACCTATAAAGATGTATATACGATATCTAAATAATTTCTGCTTTTTTTGTAGCATGAACGTGGCATTAGAAGGCCTGGTGGTTCAAGAAGATCTTCAGCAAATTCAAGGCCTTCAAAGACTCTGTTTGTTATTAATTTTGACACATACCATACCAGGACTAGGGATTTGGAGAGGCACTTTGAGCCATATGGCAAAATAGTTAATGTGAGAATTAGAAGGAATTTTGCGTTTGTCCAGTATGAATCATGTGATGATGCTGTCAGAGCATTGGAAGCTACAAATATGAGGTAGATCTCACTCCCTACCACCCTTCATACTTGCTTCACCTCAGAAGCACCTAATTTTATAACCTTGATGGTGCTGGTTAAATGTAAGATATTCTTTTTCTGTAATTTACTTGTCATTCCACCATCTACATGGTAAGATTTTGATCTGTTGAGAAAAGTTTCTTTGTCAAGGTAGTTGTATCAGCATCACTTTTAATGAAAAATGATTGATGTTGTGGTGATGGATAGCCCAACTCTTAGGTTTAAGTTTTATTCTGCATTTTTCTACCTGTATTTTTCCAATTGGTTAAACGCCTCTGCATTGATACTCATAGTGATTTGCTTTTGAAATTCTTATGTGTAGCAAGTTACTGGATCGAGTCATCACAGTTGAATTTGCTGCAGAGAATGATGACAGGAGGAATGCATACAGTCCCAATAGAAACCATGATCGTGCACGTGATACAAGCTATGACAGAAAGCGATCACCTAGTCCTTATCGCCGAGAAAGAGGAAGCCCTGATTACGGCCGAGGCTCTAGCCCATTTAGTAAAGAGAAGCGCAGCCCTATTTATGGCCATGGCTCTAGCCCATATAGGAGAGAGAAGAGCAGCCCTGACTATGGTCTTGGCTGCAGCCGAAGTTCCCAACAGATTGAGAGGGGTAGCTCTGATTATAATCATAGGAGTCGTAGCCCATATGGAAGAGAGAGGGATGGTTCTGACACTGTTCATGGCTCTAGCCGTAGTCCTTGTCAAAAAGAGCACGCTAGAACTAACCGTGACAATTCTAACTCCCGTAGTCCCAATGGAAAGGAGAGGGTAAGCCCTCAAAATGGTGGTTCAGACCGCAGTCCTTCCACTATGAAGAGGGTTAGCCCTGAAAATGTTCATGGCTCTACAAGTAGTCCTGATGCAAGAGGCGATTCTACTCCTTACAACAGTGATGAAGATCGCCTAAACTCCATGCCTGAGCCAAAGGACAATGCTAACCGTGATGCTCCTGAAAGTCCCATGAATGATACATACCGCAGGTTTGTGAAGCAAATATTACTGCTGAGAGTTTGCGTTCTGATATACTGTTCTTCAACCTTGTTTAATTGTATCGTTTTGCCCTTGCATGTTCGTCCCAGCCAATCTCCTGCTGCTGAAGAATGATATTTCTCGGTCTCGGAAGCAAAATAGAAGGGGTTGAAAGTGGAAACTGTTTTGCTTTGTCAGAATAGAACTGAATTTAGTTTGGGTTGAATGATAGTGTAGATGTAAGAAAGCACTAGAACTTGTAGTTTTCATTGCATGTAAAATCTAGTTTACAGTCGATACAAATACTCGCTCCTTTTCTTTTGGCAAAAAATTATTTGGTACGGGTTGGGATTATCCACGATTTAAGGGTGAGGTGAAATCTCTCTTCTTCTTAAATCATATTAATGTTGGGCAAAATAAGCCATTAATTCTATTCAAACATTTACATAGACACCTAAAAGTTAGGATACATTCTTAAGCATTGCGACTAGAGTCACAACAAAGTGACACTTAGAAATTGAATCCATCCCATTTGTGAGTGCTCAATACTTTCGTTGGTTGAACAAACGGTGTATGGGGAGATATTAGTCTGTTTTATTCGTGTTATTCAAGTCATAAATTCATCTCAAGTCCTCTTGAGCCATTAGGAGAATGCCTTTATGATATACTCTCGTTTTGGGTTCAACTTGCATTTTTTTAGTTGTGGTTAATTTAATTGAGCTCTCCATCCTCTTGGATGGCGATTTTGTATGGAAACCGGAAAAAAAAAAAAAACCATTGTTCTGAATATTGTATAATAATACTTTAAAGATTTTGACGGACGTTTGTTCATAGGATTGTTTGATAGATATTTAGTACTCCCTCTAGTCTTCATTAGTTATTTTATTGGAAATAACTGACTGAATGACTTACGTAGAGTGATTAATTAAAGGTTATAAAAAGGAATGGAGGACAAGGGAGAAAGTGATTTTAGGTATGAACCAGAGGCACAAATATTGGGGCCCGGTCTATAATTAGGAAACCAAGAGGGTAAGGTGCTACGGGCCGGGCCTGACCTTCATTATTGCTTTGAAAATCTTCCCTTCAGCCCTGCCTCTTTCTGGGGTGTGAAGAAAATGAAAATCTTGTTGCCCAATTTAAAAATCATAAAATAAGGGACGATTCTTTTCATAGAAAGTAAATAAGAAAATAAAGAGCTATGAAAATATAAAAGATGCCGTGGACTGTAAGCACATAAAATAATGATATAAATATAATACAAGTTTCATGCAATTTTTGTTTCTCAAATTTAGTATTATTTTTGTATTATCCTCAAATTTTATTTTATTTAAAATATTTGTCTATATAATCAAATCAAAATATGGATCATTTTACCATTTAAAATATTAAAATAACTGATTTTAAATTTGAGAGTGTTGAAAAATTCAGGATGGAATATCGTGCTAACCCTATAAAATAATAATATAATATTATCCCTTCTGATCTTGTCTCTTTGCAGATAGCGAGTATGGAAATGCGGTATTATTCTACCTCACATATCCCCATCAAATCTGTCACGTAAAGGGGAACCCTGGCTAGATGGGGCCCATTTCTTTTAGACCTGGCACCCGCCGTACGATTGAGGGAGAACTTGGTCCCCATGTGACACGCGTCGCGATCCTGTTGCAGAGCCCTGTCCCCCAACGACCCCTTCCAGGCAGTATGAGTATGACGGCCCTCCATCGCTCGTTACGTTTCCCTCGGCTCCCCTAGATTCCCGACACGTGTCCCGCCCAAACCTTTTTTCGCTTCTCCTTCGTTTCCGTCTCAAATCGTAACTAATCATTCATAATCTGAAATATCAAAAACTTTTATTTGATGATTCAAAATAATACTTCCCTTAAGGGCAGAATTGTCTTTCCACGTTTTCACCCCAGCATGCTTTGTGTATATAAATAAAATGTGAATATAGCTTTATAAAAAGTTTAGGGATGCAATGGAAGACAACTAACACCGGCCAACTAATATTTAAATATCCATATTTTGTTGTAAGATTAATTTTTATTAAACAAAATTAATTTTAACATAAAATTTAATTAAAAACAATTTTGCATGCATTATCTGATATACATATATATACGTATTTGATATATATTCCATTATATATAAAATTTCTACTCTTATATGTTATATATATATATATTTATTAGCTCGACCATGTATTTGATACAAATTAGAATACAATCTCTGTCATTTAATTTTGTTTTGGGTTTGATTGTAACATTTAAATATTTAAGGAGCCAGCTTAAATATTTGAATAGCGTTCAATTAAAAACTTTATTTCAACAAAAACAAGAGAAAATAGGTGACAAATACATGGGTGAAACTTTTTTAACGATGATGCCTTGAATTTAAATATTTATGTACATGAAATATTGTAGATTATCAATACCTTTTTTGTACAAAACCATTTTTCACTAATTTTTTCTAAGAAAGTTGCATCCATCATGTCATCTTCTAACAAAATGTGTATCAGCAAATTATTTGATATAGAATTTCACTAAACTTTTCCATATTTAATAAAAAATGAAAACTTTTATCTCTTTTGCTTTTTTAAAAAATACTAGACAAGCGTTAGACCAATGCAAAGTTGATACCTTTCGTCTCAACTTTGTGTTCAAATTATGCAAACTTTTGTGATTAACGTTTACATTAACGTCTGAACCCTAAAGCAGATTGCGATGAAGCAATCAGATTGATTAGGCATAATATGAATATACCAGCAATAATTATAACGACTTGAAAAGATGAAGAAAAATGATGAGAACACTACTTTTTATAACAAAAAAATGTTTATCTCTTCAAACAAAGCCATCAAAATTCAAAACCCTCTCGTCTCTAATTAGCCAATAATTAAACTATCTTTTTACATTTCTTTTTTTATCTTTCACATCTAAACAAGAAAAAGGAAGATAATTATATTGATATATATATATATACACACACATATCCAAACTGTCTTGTATATACCTTCTTCCTTTTTTAAAGAAAAAGTTGTGCGCTTTGGCCCAAACCCTTCCACACACTTCAGTCACTAGTCTAACTGATGGTGTGTTTGACAACCAATTCTAGAATCTAGATTTGGTTTCATAACCTAGGTTTTATCTCAAAATCGAGGTTTTATCTAAGTAAAATTTTTTTCCCAAAAGCTATTTTGGTTATAAAACCTTAATTTGAAATCTAGGTTTTCTCTTTCCTACTTTTTCCTTTTTCCTCTTTCTTACTTTTTCTTTCTTTCTCTTTCATACTTTCTTCTTTCCTACCCATTTTTTTGCCTCGAAATCCGTAAAAGCTAATAATTTTCCAAACATAAATCACTTTTCAAAATCTAGGTTTTTCCTCAAAATCTGTAAAAGCTATTTTCCAAAATCTACTCTCCAAAACCTAAATTTTACATCGGAATCTCTAAAAGCTATTCTCTGAGTCGCAAGCTCTATCTACATATATGACCACGACAAGTATTTATTATAGAAGATTTTGAATTTTAAAATTATTTTATAAGGAAGACAATAAAAATCTAAGTGGAAAAAATTTCTACTAAACTGATGAGACTTTATATTATTAAATGAGTTTTTTCCCTTGTTCACTCATTCTATTCATTACCTTCAAAAAATTTTGTCCCTTAATACGTAGTTTCAAAATTTAAAATTCAGACAAGAAATATTTTTCATCTTGATTTTGTATCTGTAAAATATGAAAGACCAGAGGAAGGTCAAATAATGTCTAAAGCAAAAGGCTCAAGGGTCCTAATTTATGAGCTGTCACCCTAATAATCGCTTTAATTTCTGATCGTCACTTAAGACATATAATTGTAATTCACACAGCTGTTTGATAAAAATGTGGTATACACGAGTACCACCTTTATATGTATTATCACAGGAAAAATATGTGAAATTAACCAATTCATATCTCATAATTACTACCACAAAATTGTCACTTAACGGCGGAAAATACGTCCCTAAATGGCTATTTTTCGTCACTAAAATGAGGATCACTAATATTTTCCGTCGCTAATTGATGGAAAATAATCATTTAGTGATGGATTTTTCTGTCGCTAAATGATATTTTTTTGATAATGAATTAAAAATGTTTATGCCCATGAGATAATCAACTTGTTCTTAATTAGGATAATTTGGGAAAGCCAATAAATCCCACCTTTAACAAGAGGTAAGCTAAAGAAAGTATATAAATATGTTTTACATTTAGAACCGGAAGAATATAAGAAGAAGATCTATAAACATAATATTTGAAGTTTTGAGTTAAAATGTGATGCCCAATTCATTATGGCCATTTCATATTATTTTTATCCTACTTTAGGTTGTTATGTCCTCTCGAAACGCTCCTCGACCAGACACTTATTTTTACCTGTATATTCCATGTATATAATCCAAATAGAATATATGTACGTTCATGGCAAGTGGCAACCATGTTCTCCAAACCTAAGTTCCAATAGAATGAGTGTGTGACATTTCAATGTCCAATAATTTTCTCAATTATTTCGAAGCAGCTTTAATAATTTGTATGGTCGTTGTCGTTTAATTATTTACCTAACTAACTTTCTTGATCTAAAATTTGTGTGTATAAATATATGACTACAATGGTCATATAAAATAACAAAACAAATAAAAGTTAACATTCTATACATTATCTTCGTACTATTTACCTAAACTTACTTCTTGTTGCCATGTGAGTCTATCACAACTTGAACGAATTGCAGGATATTCAATTAATATTATGAGTATATAGCCAGAAGTAATGTGATGAGTGAAAAAGAAAACGCATTGACCTAACAAATTTGTAAAAAGAGAAACCACTGAGATTCTCATCATCATGGTGACACCTAATAGAATCACTCCGGTGATTTACTTTAGGAATCATACCTTCCTACATATGCTTCTTTAATTTTCAAATATATGCCTTTTAATTTGCTTCTAGAAATTTAGAGCTCTGGTGGTGATATATGTATTAATACATTTGAAAATTGTGATATTAACTCACGTGATGACCAAATAAAAGGGATTAGGTATCACAATTGTTTAATACGAAGTTGCCTGTCTGTCTTACCAATGTCAGTTCACATACCTTCTCAAATTCAAGAAGCCAGTTTGGATTGTCCAGACATTTAATTTTTTTACTTTCATTTTTAAAAAATATTTTAATATGTATAGATATAAAATAAAGATAATATCTTAACGGTTGGGTTTTTCAATTTTTTTAAAAAAATATCTGTTAAATTTTTTTAAATCTGAACCGTTAAAGTTGTACTTAGACACGGTGAAGATTTCCTGGTAACAATGAATACCATCGTGCCTATCTCTACAATGAAGACTGGAACTGGTTTTTCCCATGCAAATTCAAATACAGAAAGTGGTCTTGCTGCTCAGTGCTCACGGTGCAAGTGCAGCTGGTCAAATCCATAATTAGTTCTAACTTCTAGTGTTGTGGTTCAACAGCTAGTTAATTGAATAAATGCTTAATCTAGGTAACAGATCTCTCGATGTAAGGTTGTGGATTCAAATTTTAATAGTATATACTACCTCAGTATAAAAGTAAGTTGATTTTTCTTAGATAAATTGAAAAAATTAAATAAATTATTTAAAAATATTTAGTTACATGTATTATTTGATTATACATCATTACATAAGTCAAGCAAATTAATTTAAATAAAAATGATAAAGATAAGAATTTTAAGTAAAAAATTACAACAACAAAAAAACTGTGCGTCCATTAATTAAGATGGAGTACATAACAAACCAAAGTGAAGACACAAAGGTCTATTTAGACAAGTGGTGACAGAAATAATTTTTTAATAGAATGACCTTTGAAAAACAAATTTTGGGTAAAAGTCAGATGATGTGATGCGATTTATGTTTGTATGTAAGTTTCAGAAGTGAATTTTTCTAAAAATAAAAACATGTTTGGATAAATGTTTGAAAAGTAAATTTTGAAAGAATGACTTTTGGACAAAAATCTCATTAAATAATACATATTCATACGCACACTATTTTGTATCAAAATTAAAATTATAGAAATGTCAAAACTAAAATTATAAAAATAAAATTAGTTAATGTATTATCAAAAAATTGTAAATGTTAAAAAACAATTGATGACATATATATATCGATAAAATGATAATTTCATGAGAAATATTAATGATATGTGAAGGAGAAAATGAGCAAACAAAGAATTTTAATGCTGGATAATAATGCAATGTGACACTAACTAGAGAAAAGTAGCAAAAAGCTCCATTAGCCTTACCATGCGATGGGAGAGAAGTTTGCTTTTTCATTACCTGCTGATCCAAATATACCTGTGGTACGTTTTGATTCCCAAATCCCAAACACACCAAACTTTTCGTAATCACTGATGTCATCCAGCAAAATTGTCTCACAATTTTTTAACGTGGTTGCAGCAGGTAGCGTGGCATTGATAGGTAGGAGGGAAAAGAGAGTTAGTTAAGGATGAAATTAATAGCGTTTCGGTTTGACAGAAAGTGAGTGATTGAGAACGGAATCTGGAGGCGGAGCAAAGGCGAATCTGAAGTGGTTAATGAAGCGAATGAGGAAGCACCCTCTGAGGGAAGGAGGGTCCGAGCCACCGTGGAGAGGAAAATTAAGAGGAAGAGACAGTGACACCGGAGACGAGGAAGGTGTTGCCGAGTCCTGGTGGGTATCAATGAGTTGGATGAGTGGGAGTGCCACATCAGATATTAGGTCAAACAAAATGGTTGGAATTAACATTTTTTTTTAACGCCGGATGACATTGCTAAGTTTTTAAATTTTTAGGACAACAATGAGTCACAAGAAACTTTAGGGCAAAATCGCTCATCCGTAAAAACTTTCAGGGTAAAAATGAATATTGACCCTGAACTGAAATATAACTTAATAATACGTGTAAGAATTTCATATGATATAATTAATTGATTTATTTAATTTTTAGTTACTTCCAAGAAATCGGCTAATTTTATATTAAGGATTAAAAGTAGTATTTTTTGATCGCACCACATATAGGTGGCTTCTGCTGTTTCCTTGTATGAACAACAAATCAATCACTATTAATTTGGTCACACGTACATACAGTTGTCTCTGTGTGTAATGTTTAGATTAGCTTTTAGAAAGTAAATTTACATAATACAAAGTAAGTATGCGAGGGAGTATTATCTCAATTTATGTAAAAGTAAAGTGATTTTAGCAGTTTGACCAACACCCGTGAGAAAAATTAAATGTCATTAATTGTTTGGATAATGAAATGAAATATTTCGATGAGATAATTGCGCTGTCTGGATTCTTATAGTTCACACTGTCGACCTCTCTCTCTCTCTCTCTGTCACCGTTTATATATAACAAAAAATTTGAACGGCTTATGAGAAGGGCAAAAAAAGACAACAAAGTGGGCATGAAAAATGGCTTTAATGAAGAAGACAAAGTCAAAAAAGACGAAATTAACAAGCTTTTTCTTCAAAGTTGGAATTTAAAACTATGGGCAGCAACACATCAAATACTGAACTTTTAACAAGTCAATAAAAATCTTCGATAACATCTCAGTCTCTATGAACTAAAACATTTGACATAGACCTCAAATCCGGGTACAATGTGTGAACAAATTTAGAGTGAATGCCGAATTTTCCTCTAACCTTATCGTTCTACATAGGAAAACTTTGAAAACCAGTTCGTTGTCATTCCTTTTCAAGTTTGAACGTTTAGTACGAAGAACAATCATGAAGTGAAGAAGACCACCGATTGGCAAATGCAATGCCTAATTAAGTCCTCGAGGCCGGTCGTTAGAGATCGATAGAAATATTTGTACTAATGAATATTAAATTATATTATTCAACTTCATGCAAATCGGCAAATGAGGGCCAGAGATATGTGGGGTTTTTCAGTCTCATTGTCATATATACATACTCTCTAGTCCGTTCCATTTAAGAGTTGATTAAGGTTTTGGTACAAGAATATTAAGAAAATTATTAAATAACTTGCTAAGTAATGCAATTTTACCAAGTTGTGTTGTTTAGTTTTCATGTTCCTAACCCTGATTTTGCAGCGGTAACCACAGTTACAACGGAACATGATTTTGGCTTCGAAACCATGGTTTTCAGTCATGCTTCTCAAACAAGCACTTTAGTATCCACTCATTGATATTAAAATAATAAAATAAACTTATTAGACAACACATTAAAATGCAAGGGGATATTAAAGAAGGAAAATAGATATATACTTGCGTACATTCACATACTCTTCTACACTCATCTGATCATATTTATAGAGTAAAAAAAGAAATAATATATTTGAAGTGATTTATAAATAGCATCAAAGAGAGTGCATGTATGTATAATTAATTTGATCAATATATTCACATGCCTGAATGAATGGGTGTTAATATGTTTCTAATTGGAAAAACAGTCAATGTTGGGGAAGCATGATGGTGACCAAGTATAGGGGTGTGTGTGTGTCTAGATTCCACCTACTCAATTCTTAAAGGGCAATGTAGCTAGTTATTAAAATTGCATGCGCTTGATGCATTCAACCACTGAGTACTGCTTTAAAGTCACAACCGATCCATGCATACCAAACAAAAACATTATGGTGGTTAAACTACAAAATCTTCAAAAGGGACCGGCTTCAACAAATCATATATGCATGTGCTCCCCCAAAATCATCGAACTCTATACGTACATATATATGTGCGTGTGTGTGTCTATATATATGTGTGTGTATGTATATGTACCAGCTAGTTTAATTATTTACTCATTCAAATCTTCATTAATTCTTCGCTTTGAATCCATTCTCTCTTTATTAAGTTAAAGTTGGCCTTCCTTTGTCTTTTTGACAAGTTATACACCTGCCACCCTCTTACATGCGATTTAATTAAGAAACAAAATCATGAAACCGTCGTGCCTTTCATTTTGTTTTATTCTCAGCGCAGGATGCGATAAAGACGAGAGGTCAAACTTGATAATAGGTAGATCCATCGAGTAGAACTCTAAAGTAACTTTGATACTTAAAAATGATTTTAATTTTTTTATTACATATATATCATTTATCTTATAGTAAGAATCTCTAGAGTTTGTTTCATGCAACCGCTTAAAGATATATGTGAAAGAATCCGTGTGCGTGTGTGAGGTTTTATGTTGCTTTGATTTGATGATTTGAAAGAAAATTACAAGTAGAGAGTTGAATGTTGCATGCAACGATGGAAAGCACATGGTGCATGCATTGCCACATTGTTCATATATACACTCCTCATGTCTCTAGAATAAGCAAGTATATATGCATGGTTATTTAACCACCCGTTCGGATAAAATGAATATTAAGTAAAGCATTAAACAAGTAAATAATTTATAAAGCTATCCAAATATGCCATTGACAAAAGTGAATGCTATCTTCATTATAATGAATTGATTACTACTATATAAAATCTAACTGTGTAAAATGGCAAAATAGGACAACAAATAAACTTGTATTGTAGACAAGAAGAATGCAAATGAGAAAGAGAGAGAGCGCCAAAGTTTAAGGAAGCAATGTTATTACTAAAAGGTCTCACAATAAACAAATAGCCTGAACGTGTTGTCATTTCTTACATTGAAATTTATCATTACATAATGTTAACTTGTAAGATTTTTTATAATTGTGCCTCATTTATAACTTTAAAGTGATTTTCCAATTAATAAACCGTGTTAATTGAACTTGTTGTAGCCCAGGTTCCTCTTTTTTGTTAATTTGGAAAGTTTTGCTGGATCTGATGTTCATCGATCAAGTTCCTCTTTTTTTCTCTAATTTGAAAAAGTTTTGATGCATATGATGATCATCAAGTTCCTTCTTTTTTTTTTTTTTTTTTGCGAATTTGAAAAGTTTTGATGGATCTTATCATCATCATGTTCCTTGTACGTGTTGCTCTCAAAGCAATATATATGCTTAATGCCCTCATTTTTGGGAACCAAATTAATGGGGGCAATCCTGTTGTTCAAACTTTGAAGATTAGCAGCAGCTGTATATATTTCATTAGTCTTTGCTCTTTAATATACTGAATATGATGTGTGTGTGTGTGTGTGACCATCAATTTGGGAACTATTTTTCAAATCTTCAGAAAGAAGTTACCACCGAAAGCTTTAATTGCTTTCCTAAGAATCTCACACACCAATCTCAAAAAGAAAACCACGACACTTGGAATTTTGTACACCATCTTTAATTAATACTATTATATATCGTATACACACAACATTTATTATTTTTAATTAAATAGACTCGATCGCGTCATGGGAAATAAATAAGCATGACTAATAGTAGTATTTTCTTATTTTATAATCGTTTTAAACAATGGATTTCTTTTAAATTTTTGACAAAAGATTATACCCCGAAGTCGAACTAGAGTGATTAATTTAAAACGCAGAATTAAAAATCTATTTATAGAGACAAATAACACTCATATTCTAAGATTCAAAATATTTAAAAAGATATGAAATAATATGATAAATGTTATATATCTTGTTTCCTTATCAATGAAAATAAAATATATTTTTATGGAAGATGGCCTTCAAGGACGCCTTCTAACTAGCTACAAGAAATGAAAAAGGGGCTTTCATCCAAATGGTTCTTGTGATGTATGCAGTAACATTATGGAAGATGATATTCATGTGTTGCGAGATTGCCATCAAACAAGGCTGTTTTGAGAGGGTATAGTGCATCATTCATATCACTTATCTTTCTTTGGGTCTAACATCATGCATAGTTTAAATTAAACATGACAAGGAAGATAATTAAAGAGGAAGGAGACTGGAAGTATAGCTTCACTATAATTTGCTGGCTTATTTGGCAAGCAAGGAATGAGCACACGCATAGGGTAATGAGGCTAGTTACGGGTCAATATTTGCGCAAACTAAAGCCATTTATCATTGTATTCTTCACTCGAGAACTAAAATGAGTGGAGTGAATCTAAACGGTATACATGAAGTTGACAGGCGGCCTCATTCTGAGAATATTTCAAACGGTATACGAATCATTGTAGATGGTGCGTACTCCTATGTTTCTAATACCGTAACTTGTGGCGGCATCCTCATGAATGGAGAGTTATTTTTGAAGGCTTTATGAAGCGTCTGAACCATGGGGATTTGCTTACTACAGAATTATGGGGATGCTTAATGGGGCTTGAAAGAGCATGGGATAATGGGGTAAAGAAGTTCATTCTGACTTTAGACTCAGTGGAAACTATCAGCCTGCTCCAAAATGAGGTATTAGATCTTCATGAGGAATGGAGCTTGATTAGCAAGATAAAAATAATGCTCGAGCGGGATTGTGTTGTCATTTTGGAAATTATCGAGAGAGATCCAAATGAAGTTGCTAATTGTATGACAAAAAATGTACTTGGTAGTGCTCTTGGACACCACATCCTTAATGGACCCTCTACAGTTACTTTTTAAAGGCATCGAGTGTCACTTAGTTCACATTTTTTGTTTTTATTTGTCTTTTCTATTTTTATTTCCGTTTGCATAAAAAATAAAATATATTTTAAAAAATGTGAAACGGTCGTTGTTAATATTTTTCTTTATTCCTGGCCAAAAGCCAATCCAACGGGTCAAATTTATTTTGCACATACACGGGTTTCAATCAGACATAATCATTATATAAATGTTGAATCAATCCTGATTGATGCTTGTCAAATTAAGTAATTAGTTAGTTAATGACTTTACTCTAATGGTTTTTCACCGGTAAACTTTTTTTTGTTCCAAATTTTTGACGCAGCCCATAGTAACGACTAAAGCATTAGTTTCTAGACGTACCCATTTATTCAATTTGTGTGGAGTCAAGAGTCAACGATGAAATGGATATTGAGAGCTTATTTTCTTTTCCCTTAAAGGTGATTTTCGACAACATATATTCATTCCCTTCTCCTTTTCTTCAACAGATTACAATCGTCAGAGATGTAGCAAAGTTTCCTTTTTGAACGTAAAATCTGTATTTGACAATTAATATATTAATTGTAATTTGTCAAAACAATTTATTGCCGTATTTCCAAATGTTGTATGATAGATTTGGACCGTACCCTTGTCCCAACGAGTAAACAACATTCCCATCAAACTTTAATCTCATATACCACCGAGTGTTGGGGTGTAGCGGTTAAGGAGGCTGACATTTCCCTAGGTGATCAAGTGTTCGATCTCTGTAGCCGTGCTCAAGGGGAGGGGATACGCACCCTTGGTGCAAAGCACCTTATAGGGGTGCGCCTAAAGTATTCCCTACTCCGGATTAGTCGGTTACCCCATATTACCTGATCCAGTTAAAAGAATGTCAGGGACTCAAAAAAAGGTGCTCGATACTGGGGGTTCCAGTGGGCCAAAGGCCTAATCTACCCGTTGTTCACAAAAAAAAACTTTAAGCTCATATTTGATGTCTTTGGAAAACAAATATTATAAAAGAAATGTGAGAAAACTAGAAAAACGATTAAACCTAACGAGGTACAAACACGCGCACACGCGCAGATAACATTCCATTTCATGAGGCTCCACATTATTTGAGTGGAAACTATACGAATTAATCATTGTGTTAAATAAAAAATTAAAGATGCAGTCATTGAGACGTGTAACTCTAATTTTATGTCACCTCCTCACATGTGTCATCTTCTGACTTTTTTTTTTTACCAACAACAGCTCGAATCATATGATTACGTAATAATAATATTGAACGAACGTTTGAAGGTTATGAGGAATAATTCAAGATGCCACCATCCTTAATTATTATAATCACATCAATAGATGGATTGCATAAGGCTATTTAACCTATAAAAGTGAGGTCGTTTCGCTTGGAACAACTATATGTGTGCGTTTTGTTCAAACTGAGATCAAATTAAAGTTGTGCTCATGCCTTGACACTCTTCATTATAGTCATAACATTGATTTCTTAAGTTGTGTTGCCATTATGATTTCTCTAAATTATATTCAACTATTGACATAAAATTATTGAAAATATAGTGTTATAAAGGGTTTGTTATTGGAGAGTGTAAGATCAATAATCCTCAGTGCATGTTTGGTTTTTTGCTAAATTGGAAACAATATGTCTCTGCTTTCATCAAAATCATGATTTTAATTTTAATAGTTGTAAACATGAAGTTGAATATACTTTTGAAGTTGATCCAAATAGAATGAGCTAGCGTTGGTCGCTTAAATATGAGCTTTTGAATTTTAGTGTGCATGTAGAAAGCATTTGAGAGACTAACGAGAGTTAAGTTTAACAAAATGTGTTAGTCTCTCACAAAATAATTAAGGTTCAAATCTTAACCAGAATATATACCATATTTAATAATTGACAATACTCTAAATGAAATTGTCTCTAGTAGAGAAATACATGTGTTTTATCATGAAAAACAAGGAAAAAAGAAAACATTTGAGAGATCTAAGAAAAGTGAACAAAAAATGTTCCAATATAAACCATTCGATAGATTAAAAAGAAAAACGAAAAGGGAACATGGTTTTAAAGAGAGGTAAAAGCAAATAATAAGCACACGTTGGAGAGGGTATTGTGTGGGTAAGTGGAGACAAAGCAAAGAAGGAGAAGAGGAAGATCAGTAATGGTGGAGCACACAGCAGCACAACATATAGGAATATGACGATGCCTCCTAAACAACTACGTTAAACCAAAACTCATTAACTCTTCAAAACATATTTGGCAGCGAAACAGACAACTTAATTTTTTTTGCCATGAAAATCCCTTTATCGACCTTCTGCTTATAACATCTTTTTCTCATTTCCTCGCACAAACCAAGGCTTCACATCGATGGCTACTATTGCCCTATCCCCACAATATAACTCTCCAAGGACCCCACTCTTGTCTCTATATATCTTCTGTTTCTTTTTTGGGGTTAAGCTCCTCTGGAGTCATTAATATTAAAAACAACTTAACTAGTTAAGCATATTAAAACATGCAATAAATTGTTTAATTTAAAAAAAATGTGATACAATATCCTTAAAATATCAATATGTAACATCATACAATACTATATAAGTTAATTAGTTGGTTAAATTAGTTTAAAAATAATAAATATATGAGACCGAACGAATTGGGATATTATATTTAAGAAAAAAAATTCAATTCCTCAATCAGTTTTTATGTTACAGATTGAAGGGAGTAATTTATACGTAGAACTTAATCATTTATTTGCATGTAAGATAATTTTGCCATATACTTGCTTTATATATTTTTTTGAAGGATTTTAGCTAAATATTTTTTTGCCCATTTTTAATATTCTCTTATAGAGATTCTTTTAAAAAAAGAAGAAGGAGAAAATGACATAGAGAATAAAAACATATAAAGAATTTACTTACACCTTTATTATTCCAAATTTGTTTGTCGTTAAAATTACAGACTCTTGTTTGTGTATCCTAATTCCTAAACATATAAATTATTTTTATTCAAAAAATTGGTGTGAAAAATCTATGTATAGCATATTTCTTTTAAAGAAAAAAAAACGTTCCCCAAAAGTGCATCGATCCCAGTAGGCACACATGTTTTTTTTTTTAAACTTCATACTTCCTCAAAAGGCCCAAATGGTGCCTCCCTCTGTATATAAAGCTCTTGGCATTCCATTCCACAACCCTCTCTCTCTGCTTCATCTCTTATATCAACTTTCCCCACTAAGATACACAATGCTCCATCTTACTTCAGCTTCTCTTTTCATCATATAAATTCCGAAATCCCATTCCCATTCCCATTCCCTTCCTGTTGAAACTTTGTTAAAACCTGCTACCAAACATGATGAACAAGCCATTCATCCCAAAAATCTTGGAGTCCCACACTCCTCCCACTTTCTCTGACCCTTTCAAAGAGTTGATGTCCATTTCCCAAATTGCTCTGCCCATGATCCTCACAGGCCTCCTCCTCTACTGCCGCTCCATGATCTCCATGCTCTTCCTCGGCCGCCTTGGCGAGCTAAGCTTGGCCGGCGGCTCCCTCGCTGTCGGCTTTGCCAACATTACCGGCTACTCCATCCTCTCTGGGCTCGCC
>JANTPZ010001072.1:0-28797 GCA_025593235.1 Vachellia pachyceras | reverse complement strand
CATCAATGTTAGTTTTCTTAATAAAATAGGATTATGTTACTTCATTTTAAAATTTATAGGACTACAACCTTGCACCTTAATCCATATATATATATATAATTCATTGACTTAATCAAATGATAACCAAATAAGAGAGACAAAATTTCCTTTGATATATTAGTAGATTGCGATTTAATATTTCCTTTAATTTGATCTTAATTTACTAGTTCTAAATCTATTTTTTCCCGAAATTTATAATTCTTCTCTTAAACTCTTCTTATTGATCACATATTAAAGGGATTCTGTCCAAGGATAATTTTCTATACAAATTACTAAATGGGTATTTTAGGTAATCAACACGTTTTTTAAAAATAACTAACTTAACTAATTTTATAAATATTTATAAATTAATTATTTAATTCACATATTTTGAATTGGAGAAATACTTACAAGCTCCACTAACACTACATAATCTGGACTTACTATTACTATTACTAATACTATTATTAGGAATTTATTGCTGACCTTTAATCAATGATAGCGCTAGTTTGATGTCCATTTTCTCTATCCATCTCATTTGGCTTCCCTTTTCTTTTCTTCTTTAGTACATGGTGACAGTTTGGATTAATGATGAAAATTATATTTTAACATAATTTACGATATATAAGGTAAATATATATAATGAATTTTATCTCAACTTTTGTAAATGTGATTTCCGAACTCTCACACAAATAGGTCTATAATCATTCTACCTAAGATAATCATATTTTAAATATCATATTTAACCAAATAGATTAATTTAATAAAATATAATTGTATGTGTGCATGTGTATGTATAAAAGAAATAAATTTCTAGCAAGTATCATTCTCAATATAATGCCACTACAATATATGAATCATAAATGGTTCTAATATATATGGAGCTTTTGAAGGTAATTTTTTAATAATTTTTGAAATTTTTTTTGCCTTTTTTCAGAAGGCAAGAAACCTATTCGGTTTGCTAAACTTTGTTCTAATTCGTAGTTTAATTCTGAGTTCCCACTCAAAAAGAGAGTTTATTAACTCCGTTCAAGCCAATCCAATCATGAAAATTATTTTTCTAGTTCAAACCAAGTCATTAGCGAGTCTGATTGAGTTTAATGCTTTCCTTAATACTATTTTTTGGGATTCGACACATTTTTATGGATCTTATTATTGGATATTCTAATAACTAACTTATTTGATTTAGGATTTCCTGTAGATTGATTGAGTAGATGCTTCCACAAACACCCACGCAAAATTTGGATCACGAGAGTGGACCCAAAGTATGAGACAAAGCAAATGCACAGAGAAAGGGAAGAGAGGAGAGGAGGGAAGCTTCTGTTCCTCCGTGTGAGAGAAAAAAGGGCATAGTTCCTTTATAAAAACAAAGGAATAAAAATTGCCCCCTTGATGAGAAATTGTTCCCACCCATTCTGCGTAACCGTTGCCTCTTTTATTTGAATTTTGAATTATAAAATTATATTTTGGGAATTTTCATTTATTCCCACAAGAGTGCTTATTTATGTATTTGACCCAACACAAGGATTTTAGGCCTAATCCATCAAGGTGACCTATATTCCAACATCTCCCACTCACACTTCGTGGATTAGGAATTGTGGGCCTCCTCCTCCTGTCTTCTTTCTTTCATACCAGGTGCTTTGCCGTGACCTCATGAGCATGACGTCTTTTAGATGTTTGTACTAGAAGTCTTTCTTACAAGACCAACACAAGACATCTTTCTTCGTGTAGCTTGAATTTGGTATTATGCCTCATATGTCCTAGATTTAACCAAAATACACTTTCACTTGATGAATCTAATCCCTCTTAAGTCAACATAAGACTTATATCATCTTTCTCATGTGCGTGGTGTCAACACTTATGAAATCACAAAATTGATATCATAAGGGATATGTCACAGATACCAGCATAATTGTGTATTTCTCAAGTAATCTTTCTTTCACCCATATATCACTTTGATATACCTCAACCGCTTTCCTAATATAGTACCTTGTATCACATCCATCATGATAATAGTATGTATGATAAGGTAGTAGGCATTGAAGTATACCTCCATGATAATGTCAAAGTCAAAGGACATAAAGAGAAATATTAATTTCTTGGAACTCACAAAGCAATGAAGCAGGGATCCATTCACTTGCTTCCCTTTTGCAGTTATATAATACATGTGGTATGAATCACATGCTACGGTGTTTCTTTTATACCATAAGAGCGTACGTCATTTTGAAATATTCTATCAACACCGTACATACTTTTAGTCTAGATGTTCCCAACATTTAAACCCAAATTCTTTTTCCTCTCATATCTTATGTGATATCATTATTAAAGAATTTGTTGTCTGGTAATAGCATCATGAGAGGGGGTCTCTATGATTCGATCGATGTTTTATATGTACATATATTGGATCTCATCTCGACATGCTACACAATTGCCGAGGAGACATAACTTGTATTTCTTCTCTACCATATCAGCATTCCTGCTGCCATACTGGTGAATACAAGTGTCTCATCTTTGCATACTACTCCTGAGTATCAAAGGATGTAGCTCTTTGAGAGAGCCAACCTCACCTGCTTATACGATATATAGACATTGTATACTTGTACATAGACACATGAATCAATGATAGAAATTGAATACTTTAATCATAAATTCAATACATAGTGTCAGTAATTTTACATTTTGCGCATACCAATAGCCCTTACATGCTTCTCAAACATTTCTTTAGCTAATGGTTTAGTAAGGGGATGTGTAACCATATTCTTGGTTGAAATATGTTGTACATTAATCACTTTCTGTTCTACATAATCTCTCACAAAGTTATATTTAATATCAATATGCTTTGTCTTGCTATGATATTTGGGGTCTTTTGTGTAAGCTATGTGTAATATCCCAAATTTCGTAAATAGAATTAAAGGCCAAACCGATGAATTATGAAATGATTTGAACCCCGTAAATAAGAAAAATAGAAAGGAAAAATGCCTAAATGAAAGAAAGATCATAATTGACGAAGTCCTTAGTCTTGAGAATTCTATGAATAACCCAAGGGCAAAACTGTCATTTGGCACAAAAGACAAGGGTAAAACGGTTATTTTGAATAAAAAGGCCTAGGGCATAAAATGTCATCAAATAATAAGGACATTTTGGTAGTTTGGTCACAAGTCAACAAAAAGTCAAAGTTGACCAAAAAAAGTAAAAGTTGACCAAGGGTAAGGTTGGAATTAAGAAAAAGTAGAACAAGTGATGGCATTTTGGTAATTATGAGAAAAGTAAGAAAGGAAGTGGCATTTTGGTAATTATGGACAAAGTACAAAATGCAATAGCATTTTCGTAATTAAGGATTTTTAGAGGACTAAAAGACTAAGAAATAATTATTCAAGGTAGCAGTAGTCCTCAAATGCCAGAGACTCGAACTGAGAAAAGTTTAGTTGGGTTATAAAGTAGTTAATAAAATTATTATCCGGTATCTGGTGAGGGCAATTTCGTTGTACGGAGAACAACAGTGCCCGAAAAGCCCGAAACAGTATTTTCTTAGAAAATTAATTACAGAAAATCCATGAAGAATTTTGAGGAATAGAAAAGAGCTTGAGAATCAGGGAAAAATATAGAATTTTTTCATGTCTCTAAGTCAAATTGGTCACCAGACGCCCGTTTTACTGTGTTGCATGCAAATCGAGGAATCCTGACGAGTTACAAGGGAAACCTGGAGATGCTATGGGCTAGGACATGATGCCACCTAGGCAAGGAGGCCTAGGGAATGGTGCCACACTAGAGATAAAGTCTCCGGAAAAGTAAAAAGGTAGTTACCCTTGTAAAGGGTACTTTACGGAAATGCGTGCCACCGGATCATGTAACCGGACTATGCAAAGGCCCAACCAGCAAAATCTGATGCCTAGGGGGTCTGAAAAGTCATTTTTTTCAGCTAGGATGAGACAAGGTGATGTGGCTTAATGTGGATCAAGCATTTTGTTAGTTGGTCCCCAAGTTTTAATATCCTCCACACATTCATTATACATGGAAGTAGTAAAACACAAATCCCTCTCTCTCTCCCCCTCACAATTTCGTCCCTCCCTCTCCCTCTTGTAATCTGAAATTTGCTCTCCCTTCTCTCTAGAAAACACTCCCTCCCCAAGCAAGAAAGAAGAAACCCAAGCTCCATAACACATGGTAAGTTGCTCTTGCAACCTAATCTCCCTATTTTCTTGAGTTTGCCACTACTACTACCTTCTCTTGAGTTGTTTCTTGAATAAGCCTCTCTTTTGGAAGATGATGGCTAGGGTTTCAAGAGATGAAAATGAAAAAGAGAAGGTTTTTAAGGTAGTAAATGGTTGCAAGTTCTTTCTTGAGTAGTAAAAGCTAGCTTGATGGTTGTTGTTGGTTGTTTTGGTTGTTATTCAGAGTTCTTGTTGAAATTTTGGAAACCATAAGTTTATGGGGAGGTGCTATCCATGTGAGGTCATGAAAAGGGAAAATGTGTTTGAGTATTTTGATGCTTGAATCATGATTTAGAAGCAAGAATACACAAGCATTCATAAGCAAAAGTTGAAAAATCCAAAACCCTTCTTTTTTCTGTTTTTTCGAAAATCTGTAAGAAATAGAATGAGTGGGATTTTGATGATTCTAATTCTTCCAATGGCTCTAAAATGATGTTTTGTGTAGGGTAAAGATAAGGGATGGCTTTTAGAATTTTAAGGAACCATAAAAACTAATACTTGAACATGTAGAATTCTTGAAAAACCTACAAGAGGTTCTATGCGTTTTTGCAAGATTTACGGCAATTTGTTGGTTGAATATTTACATGGATATTATGCCATGGTTTTTAGGGTTTTAAGATCTTCAAGAACGCTATTGGAAAAAAGTCACCAAGAGAACTTAAAGTTCAAAGAAAAGGGAAAAGCTTAACAAAGGTAGCAAAACTACTAATCTCCTTTTATGTTTAAGAAAATGATTTGTGAATGTTACATGAACTTTTATGATGAGCAAAGTGCATGATTTGTGTATGAAATGTGACTTTTGTGCTATGGCCATATGCATGCTAAAGTGAAGTTTGATGTGTCACATGTTTATGTATTCATACACATGCCATAAAGTCATGTATGCACATTCACTTTGTTATGATTATGTGGTTTTGCTATTGGGATTTCCAAATCTCATCCTCCCCCAACTAACCATGTAGGTGAAAGTTTTAGCAGGGGTAAGGAAAAGGTCCTTGATGCATGAAGAGGTTGCCTTTGTTTGCATGGTTTTGTGTACATATTTAAGATGATATACTCTCTTGATGTTTATTGTGATTGTAACCCCTAAACATCCACAAGAAAGAATCATATGAATGGGTAATGGTATATGCATGAAAATGGACTAAAATAACAAGGAAGGATAAGAGAATAATCATGCATATTAGAGGCAAGTAATGAACCAAAAAGAGGCTTGGAGGAATTTTTGAAAAAATTGGATTTCAAAGTTGAAAGGTTCCAAGGGCCCTGAAAAATGAATCTGTTTCAAGCGATATTTAAAAATAGCAAATGAGCTCCAAATGGGTTGAAATTTTTCATTCAGAAACTAAACATCCTAAGCTTTAAAATTATATAAATTTTGTGAAATTTGGATGTGTATTTTGAGAGATATGATTTTCCAAAGATTGAGGTAAAATCTAGAAAACTGGAAGGAACCATTTCGGACAGTATGTGATTTTTGAATAAACTGTATCAAATGGGTAAGAATTGGAATCAATGCGTATTTTTTTCCCTATAGTTCACTTAATAAGAAAAATTTAAAAATTGGAATCACTCAGTTTTGAGTTTTCTAGAATTAATTATGATTTTTCAAAGTTAGGCCAGCAATCTGGAAAAGGAGCATGTGAACAGTAACCACGTTTTTCCATTTTTTTGGAAGTTTAAGTTCACATAGAAAGCCCAAATTGAGTTATTCAAAGCCCAAGAGTGATTTCTAAGTGATCTATAATAAGAAAATAGGGGGAAAATAGGAGGTATCACACTATGACTGCAGTATTGTCACAATATATTAACACATGATTTGTACTCTATTTCCAAATCCAAAGTTTTCAATAAATCTTTTCAACTATATAGCCTCTTACACTGCCGCAGTGCAAGCACAAACTCAGCTTCCATTGAATGCAAGGCTATGCACGTTAGTTTCTTGCTACTCCAACTTATGACATCATTATTCAACAAGAAGGTATAACCTGAAGTTGACTTTTGTTCAACTTCTTCTCCACCTACATCAGTATCGGAGTATCCAACGAGCCACAAATCTTTTCCTTGATAAGTCAGTGCATAATTTGTTGTACCCTTTAAGTATCACAGTATCCTTTTCACAGCTTTCCAATGTTGTTTGCCAGGTTTGACTGGAATCTGCTTATCAATCCAACTGTGAAGCAAATATCTGGCCTTGTACACATCATTGCATACATTAGGCTTCCAACGATACTAGCATAAAGAACTCTTTCCGTTCTTTTCTTAGTTGATTCAGTTTTGGGACACATTTCAAGATTCAGGGTATCTCCATTGGCTATCGGGGTGTCTAAGGGATTGCAGTCACTTATGTTGAATGGCTCAAGAATTTTCTTAATGTTATTCTCTTGTGAAAGAGATAGGATTCTTTTTAAGCGATCCCTTTAGATTTTGACTCCAAGTATGTATTATGCTTCTCCCATGTCTTTCATCTCAAAATTCGATGACAACGATTCATTAACAGTTAAGATCAAATTTAGCTATTTCGGGCCAATAGTATATCGTCTACATATAATGACAACATCACAAAGTTATAATCAAACCACTTAATGTAGACGCAGTGGTCTTCTTCAATCATTTCAAAATCGCATGAGGTTATTGCCTTGTGAAACCTCAAGTACCACTGCCTGGATGATTGCTTCGGTCCATAAATGGAACTTTTGAGCTTACAAACTTTGTTCTCTGAACCTTTCTTTACGAAACCTAATAGTTGTTCCATATAGATTTCTTCATCCAATTCTCCGTTTAGAAATGCAGTTTTTACATCCATTTGATGTAACTCCAAATCTAAACTATTTACTATTGCCAGAATTAGTCTTATGGAATTAAAGCGTACAACAGGCGAGAAGGTGTTCTCGTAATCGATACCTTCTTGTTGTGCATACCCTTTTACTACCAGATGTGCCTTGTACTTGTCAATTGATCCATCGAATTTTCTTTTTATTTTGAGAACCCACTTGTTCCCAATGGCCTTTCTGTTGATACCTTATTTTGATGATAACAAAAATATCAAATTATGGCAGGATTTGGGATCTGAGATAATATTTGTGAAACTGTGTTGAAAATGTCAGAAGAGTTTTGAAACTCGAGTCCCAGCTCTTGAAACTTCAAGTTCCATAACGTGCAATCAAAACTAGAAGTCAAAACTTGACTATCCACTCTTCCTGAGAGTTTATCTTGTCAAACCTTATTGTAATCTTGTGAGATATTCAAGGTTGAGACCTTGAATCTGTTGGGTTGAGAAATTGTAAGAAAACAGAGTGCATGAGACTCTGTTTTGTTGTTTGTTGTGAGGGGGAGTGAAAATCTCCTTTGTAAAGGCCTAGTGAGCCTTGGTTGTTGCTATCTAGTGGAATGAAAATCTCAGGGGAGCCTTGAGGATTGGATGTAGGTCAGGAGGACCAAACCAGGATAAATCTGCTGTGTTTTCTTCTCTCTACTTTCATCAGTGATTTTGTTTAATTTCTGCAATTACATTTTCAATTTTAAAAATTGACCAATTCACCCCCTCTTGGTCAAATCCTACACTAACATTTGGTATCAGAGCAGGTCTCTAATGTAAAGGATGTAACTGTCTCAAGAGCGATCATGGCAGGATTTGGCGAACACGTTATGGCTGACGGAGCATCCATCATTAGACAACCAGCATTCAACAACTAGAAATTCTCATTCTGGAAGATCAAGTTTGAAAACTTTATTTTGGCCACTTATTTTGATCTATGGGATGTTTTGAAACAGCAAACATCGTGCTAATGAAGAAGGATAAAGATTAGCTGGTTCCAAAGCCAAAAGCAGAGTTTGATGACGAGGATAAGAAAAAGATGCTTTTGAACAGAAAAACTGTCTTAATGCTAAAAGCAGCTTTAAATGAAGATGACTTCTTCAAGGTCTATACTCTGCCATATGCAAAACATATGTGGGAAGCACTGGAGATAGCCTACGAAGGTACTGAAGCAGTAAAGGAAAGCAGAGTGAACATGCTTACCACTGAGTATGATTTATTCAGAATGAAGGATGAAGAAACAATTGCATAGTTCTAGATGCGTCATACTCATCTTATCAACAAGTTAGCCGCTCTCAGAAAAACATATGATTAACCCTTCCAAGTGAGAAAAATTCTCAATGTGCTATCCAACCAGTGGGAGGCGAAAGTGGCCGCTATCGAAGAGTCCTGAGAAGAGTCAATGACTTCCGTGGCAGCACTATTTGGCAGCTTTGCTGAGTACGAGAGCAAGCAAAAATTTAAGAAAGAGCTGTCTAACATCGAAGAAAAGAAGAAAAAGGGGCTTGCACTTAAAACAATAAAAGAAAAGGAAAGAGAGGCTGAAACAGAGGAAGACGAGGATGATGTAGAAGATGAAGAATTGGCCATGGTTGTACATAAATTTAGACGAATGTACAGAAGAGATCAAAGCTTCCGAAGACTAAAGAAAGGAGGCTCTAGCAAAGTCATTTGCTATGAGTGTAATAAACCCAGTCATGTTCGCACTAACTGCCCACAGATTGTTAATCAGAATAAAGAAAAGGAGAAAGAGAAAAAGAAATTCAAAACCTTAAAAAAAAAAAGAAGGTATATGTGTCAGACATTTGGGGAGACAGCTCATCGGATGAAGAAAGTGATGCAGAAGAAGAAGCTAACCTCTGTCTAGTGGCTCAAGATGACTCAGACACAGAGGAGGTAAACGAAATTGAACCTAGCTATAATGAACTATGAGCTAATTATGATGAAATGCATGATGAATTACTTAAGTTCGCAAAAGAACTATCTTTTCTCAGAAAGAAAGTAAAAGAGCTTGAAAATCCAGTTGAAAAACTTTTTGTTGAACTTGTTACTGTCACTGTCTATAGATGCTTAAACTGCGATATTCTGAAAACAGAAAATGAAAAATTGACCAAGACTCATGAAAAATTTACAAATGGCAGTGATATGTTACAAGTCATTTTAAAAAGCCAAAGAGTTGTAAACGATAAAAGCAGTATACGCTATAATCCCACAAACGATTTTCACAAAGGAAAGAAGAAAAATGGTGATAGAAGCTATTTAAAGTATTTCCAAAAATCCATTCATGCCTCTGAACCTTTTGCATATTGTAGTTATTGCAATAGGAAAGGTCAGAGAATATCAACATGTTATTTTAGGAGAAAGAGAGTTATAGGAACATATAAGTGGGTGCCTAAGGGAACTTATGTTCCAAAGGTACCAAGTACTAACCCAAAAGAACCCAACAAGACTTGGGTACCTAAATCAATTAAATGATCTTTGTGCAGATTTGTCTTAAAGCGTCTAAGTCAAATAAATGGTATATTGATAGTGGATGCTCAAGACATATGATAGGCGATAAAAATAAGTTTGTTAACTTAAAAGCAAAAGAAGGAGGAAAAGTGAGCTTTGAAGGCAACCAATCTGGCAGAATTGTTGGAGTTGGTGAAGTTAGTAATGCAAGTGGAGCACCGGTAAAAGATGTTTATCATGTGGAAGGATTATGTCACAATCTCCTAAGTGTGAGCCAAAGTGCTTATAAAGATAATTGGGTGATTTTTTATTCTCAAGAATGCTTCATCATCAACAAGAAGGATCTACCCATCAACAAGGAGAAGCTGAACATCCAACTCTAAGCTCCAAGGGATGGTAACTGCTACACCATTGATTTAGAAAATGCTTTTTCTAACACTTGCTTAATTAGTCAAGCTGATGAGAGCCGCTTATGGCATAAACGTCTAGCACATGTTAACATGAATTAGCTTGACCGATTAATAAAAAATGAATTAGTTTAAGGGATTCCAAAAATAAGTTTAAAAAATGATTTAGTTTGTGATGCATGTTAAATGGGCAAACAAATCAAGTCATCCTTTAAATCAAAGAAGGAGATTTCAACAAAGAGGCCACTTGAACTACTTCACATAGATTTAATGGGTCCTGCTAGAGTTAAGAGTTTAGGAGGAAATCTTTATACTCTAGTTATTGTCGATGATTTTTCAAGATCCACTTGGACCATATTTCTTGCTTCAAAGAGTGAAAAGTTTGAATTATTCACTATATTTGCCAAAAAGGTCGAAAATGAGAAGGGTATGTCTATTGTCTCTATTAGAACAGATCATGGAGGAGAGTTCAAGAATGGAGACTTTGTAGCATACTGTGAGAATGAAGGCATCAACCATAACTTCTTAGCATCAAGGACCCCGCAGCAAAATGGTGTAGTGGAGAGAAAGAACCGAGTACTTGCAGACATGGCATGGGCTATGATGACAGAGAAGAAGATGTCTCAAGTATTTTGGGCAGATGCTCTAAGCATAGCATGCTACATATCCAACAGTGCCTACATCAGAACATCATTGGGCAAAACACCATATGAGCTATTCAAAGGAAGAAAGCCAATTCTATCTCACTTACATGTGTTTGGTAGCAAGTGTTTTATCCACAACAATGGCAAGGACAATCTCGGTAAATTCAATCCTAAATATGATGAAGGTTTATTTCTAGGCTATTCTAATAGAAGTAAGGCATTTAGAGTTTTCAATAAATGTATTTGTATAGTTGAAGAGTCTGTGCATGTGGTATTTATTGAAACTAAACCTCAAACAAAACCTGATTTTGATGAAGAAATTATTTCAAAAGGTTTTTGAAAATGTGAATAAGGATAGTTCAACTGATGATCAACCAAAACATGATTTAGAAAAGGATCAATTAGATGAATATCCTCAATCCTCTCAACCAAAAGCTTGGAAGTACATCAACAGTCACCCTATCAATCAAGTGATTGGTGAAGTGAATGAAGGTGTACAAATAAGAAAAAGATTTTTAAATGAGGCTCATTTTTCTACTTTTATTTCAAAAATAGAGCCTAAGAATATTGAGAAAGCTTTGACTGATAATGATTGGATTATAGCTATGGAAGAAGAGCAGAAAGCTTTGACTGATAATGATTGGATTATAGCTATGGAAGAAGAGCTAAATCAATTTGAAAGAAACCAAGTTTGGGACTTGGTACCCTGACCAAATGATCATCCAGTCATTGGTTCAAAATGGGTATTTAGGAACAAACTTGATGAATCCGGAATCATTGTCAAGAACAAAGTAAGGTTGGTCGCTAAGGGCTACAATCAGGAGGAAGGGGTTGATTATGAGGAGACTTATGCTCTAGTTGCTAGATTGGAAGCCATACGTATTCTACTTGCTTTTGCTTGCTTAATGGATTTTAAACTATTTCAAATGGATGTCAAAAGTGCCTTCCTAAATGGTTTTATCATGGAGGAAGTTTATGTTGAACAACCTCCCAATTTTGAATATGTTTCTAAACCAAATCATGTTTATAAACTTAAGAAAGCACTTTATGGACTAAAGCAAGCACATAAAGCATGGTATGAGAGATTAAGTAATTTCTTGATTGAAAAAGGTTTTGTTAGAGGCAAAGTGGATACCACTTTATTCATTAAGCATTCTAAGTCTGATATGTTAGTAGTACACATTTATGTTGATGATATCATTTTGGGTGCTATTAACAATTATCTTTACCAAGAGTTTGCTCAGACTATGCAGGCAAAATTCGAAATGTCAATGATGGGAGAACTCAACTTCTTCCTAGGACTTCAAATCAAGCAAAGGAAGAACGGAATCTTTATTAGCCAAGCGAAGTATCTAAAGGAGATATTGAAGAAGTTTGGTATGGACCAATGCAAGAGTGAAGAAGTTCTACTGCACTGCTTGATGCTGACATCAATGGCAAAGATTATGATATCAAGCGATATAAAGGAATGATTGGTTCATTGCTCTATCTCAAGCCAAGCAGGCCAGATATTCAATTCAGCGTTGGGATGTATGCACATTATCAAGCAGCACCTAAGGAATCACATGCTGAGATCGTAAAGAGAATCTTCAGATATTTTGCTGGTACAATTAATCTTGAAATATAGTATCCTAAGGGAACAAATGTGGAGTTGATAGCATACTCAGATTCTGACTGCGGGCTACAAGACCGATAGAAAAGGTACAAGTGGTTAATGTCCGTTCCTTGAAGGTTTATTGGTATCATGGTTCAGCAAGAAGCAATCAACAGTATCACTATCATCAACAGAAGCTGAATGCATTGCTGCTGCAAGCTATTGCGCTCAAGTGTTATGGATGAAACATCAATTACAAGATTTGGGAATGAATTTCACTGAGATTCCCATTTTCTATGACAACACTAACACTATCAATCTTGTCAAAAATCTTGTACATCATTCTCGGACCAAGCATATCGATATACGTCATCATTTCATTCAGGATTATGTTCAAAGAAAAGATGTTAAAGTTGTGTTCATACCTACACATCTTCAGATAGCAGATATCTTCACTAAACCTTTGGCCAGAGAGCATTTTATGAATATCAGAAGAGAATTGGAAATGGTAAATCACAATGAACTGTAAGTAATGTTGATTTATTGTTTTGATGATTAACTATACTAACTTAAGCATCGGAGTGTCTTCATGAATTTTTGCAGGTCTTAGGTTCATTCATGATCAATAATTAAAAATTAAAAAAAGAGGAGAGGGTCTGACTTAAAGAGAAAAGTGGAAAACATGTGACAAAACTCGAGTTCATAGTGTTCCATCACATGAGAGAAAACTGGATGTCTGAACTTCAAGTTTTGTCTACGAGTTCAAGAAAACTCGAGTTGTCAATTCTCAAAACTCAAGTTCAGGTATGCATTTTTATGTCTGTTCATCTTCTGGTCACGAAACTCGAGTTCTGATGAGAAACTCAAAACTCGAGTTCCTGAACTGAAAAATTTATTGTTTCAAAACTCGAGTTCTGCCAAATGACAAACTTGAGTTCTATGCCACTGAACTTATTTCTAAACTCTTAAAACTCGAGTTTTGGAATTCCAAAACTCGAGTTATGGTGAACTCATGTATTTTTACCCCCTTTCTAACAAAACTCGAACCCTAACCTCTGTATTCACATTTTTGAGTTTTCTCTCCCCAACTTCAAAATTATCTGGCTGATCCTCTCAACATCAACGCATCCCAGTTGAAATTCATCATAAATCATAACCCCTACTCTCCTTTCCAAATTCCTTCGACCAAATTATCAGATTTCCCACCTGAAACCTTCGGCATTTCACCATCTCAAAGTTTTCTTCTTGCTCTGTATCCAAAATAAAAAATGGCTCGCTCAAAAGTTCCTTAACCAAGCACCACAGAATCTCCAAAAGCCTTGTCCATTGCTCCTTCTTGCACCCAATCTTCATCCAAACGTGTATGCATTGTAGAACCCTCAAAAGAAGAAGTGGAAGTTCCTCTAGTAAAGAGAACAAGGTCGAGGCAACCTAAATCAATTCTGAGCAAAAAGGAAAAATGGAAAGAGTTAGCAACCTCATCCTCTGAGCATGAAGTCATTGCCACTGAACCATCACAGACAGAGCCCACTGCTACTGAGCCAACCTAGTCTCAGCCTTTGAACTCAGCGACAGAGAGTATGTCTCCTACTAATCGAGCTTCTTCTTTAAGGCAGGCAAAGCAAAATTTAAGGCCTAGATGAGGAAAAAGGAGCAAAGAAACAAAGGAGTTACCAAAACCCCCTCTATCATTCAACACCAAGCTGGTAACGCTTACTTCCTCTGTAAATAAGTTTGAATCTAGAGCATTATGCCCTGCTATCTATGCTGATATGAGCAAAGTGGATAATCTGTTGTGAATGGACATCAAGCCTTACTTAGGTCACTATGATAAACTGATCAATTTAAATCGTGATTACTCTCCTGATATGATTAGAATATTTTATAGCAATATGAAGGAGAAGAATACATTGAAAAAGAATGGGAAGGTTCATGAGTATGGGTTACAGACAGTCATGAGAGGAGACCCTATTTACGTTACTGCTGATATGCTTAATGCATTTCTTGGAACATATGAATTTGATAAGGAGTTGAAGGAATTTTCAAATGCTGAAGTGCATAAGTTATTAAGACCTGATGAAAAAGTGAGTAATGAGTTGAAATTTGAGCCATCTTCTATGCCTGTGATTCAGAGAACTGTTCATATATCTACTCTCGATGCTTGATCAACAAAGGAAAGAATTATACTTATCTGTCCATGTTTGATTATCAATTTCTTGCATCTATCATGTCAAAGGAAAAGAGAAACATTGGTAACTATTCTTCAATGAAATGCAAAAGTTGGTCACCTCCAAATCCAAAAAGATGCCTCTACCCTATCCTTACTTAGTCTCAAGAATCATGGAACTTCATGATACTAGTATCTCATGGATGATCAGGTGCCTCAGTCTCCTACTTAGTTTGGTGAAAGCCACTTTCATCGGATAAACATAGAAATCTCCCCTCAACCAGTAGCTTCTCCCACAAAGAAGAGGAAGGTCACCTCTGCAACATCTCGAGGACAAGATTAGGCTCAGTCCTCTACCCCTCAACAGAGTCACTCAGCTCCATCTCTTGCCCAAGCAGCTATTCAGGCATATATGGAGGCAGAATTTAATAGATTGGGTGAAGTCTTTTCTGCTGAGCTACATAACATTACTCAGGGAGTGATTCAGCCATTCATGGAAACCGAGTTCAGGAAACTTGGTAAAGCTTTCGTAGTTGATTTTCATGGGACTGCCCAGGGGCTTGTGACTGAATTATTAAAGAAAGCTATGGAGTATTTCTCGGGTAAAGAACTTATGGACAACATGGCTGCTTTGAAGAATTGTGTTGCTTCCATGGAACAGAACTTTGACTCTATAGCTAGATCTGTGGCTTCCCTAGACAGCAGAATTTCTTCCATTGAGAATTTTATCCGAGGATTTTCTCAGTCTCATTCTGCTGGTCCTCATCCTGCTAGTTCTGACCCTTCATCATCAGACAAATGAATAGCTTTTCTTAACTTTGCTGCTTCAACTCAGCCTGATGATCCTGTTCAAGCTGCTCATGTACCTATGAGTTCTTTACCTCCTATTCCTGCTCCCATACCCTCTGAATCTCCTATTTTCCCTTATTCCTCTCCTCCACACTCACCCTCTTTGATTGATGACAAAAAGGGGGAGAAGTCTTCTGAGTTCTGAGTTTTGAGTTCATTATTGTTTTCATATAGTTTTTATTGATGATTTCATTATGTGCTTTATAGTGTGGATTACTGTTATATCAGATTATGTTATGTTCTTAGATTTTTCTGACTGTTCTGATGGATTATATTATGATCTTGGAATTTTCTGATTTATCTATAATTCTGTGGTTTCATTATGTGCTTTTCAAATTATGTGGTTTTTTCATCATCAAAAAGGGGAGAAATGTTGATACCTTGTTTTGATGATAACAAAAATCTCAAATTATGGAAGGATTTGGGATCTGAGATAATATTTGTGAAACTGTGTTGAAAATGTTAGAAGAGTTTTGAAACTCGAGTCCCAGCTCTTAAAACTTCAAGTTCCATAATGTGCAATCAAAACTAGAAGTCAAAACTTGAGGTTCCAACTTCAAGTTTTCTCATCATGTTATAGAACTCGAGTTCTTCCATTTTTAAAACTCGAGTTCCACAACTGTGATGCAAAACTTCAAGTCATAACTTGAGGTTTCAGCTTCGAGTTTTATCATCACGTTATAAAACTTGAGTTCCAGGTTTTTTTAGAACTCGAGTTCCATAACTATCTCTTAAAACTTGATTTCAAAACTAGAAGTTCCAAAGTTTTCACAGAACTTAAATTCTGCTATTTTCCAAACTCGAGTTCCATACATTGGAAATTTTATCAGTTCAAAAACTTGATGTTTAAACTCAAAGTCTCACTGGAATTTTTCTAAAACTCGAGTTTCTATTTTTCCAAACTCGAGTCTCGAGGGTCTTTTCAACTAAACAGTTTTAGAATTTGAGTCTTCACTTTCACAACTTGAAGTTTTACAACTGGACTCCAAAACTTAATATCAAAACCTGAAGTTTTCAAATAAAAGTTTTTCAACTATGCCTCAGAACTTTCAATGCAAACTCGAGTTATAATTGGGAGTTTCATTACATAAACATAAAACTAATATAATAAAACTCAAGTTATAGGATGATGAAAACTTGAGTTCTCTCTTCTCTCTGATATGGCTTCTGACACAGCTACACCTACTACTACCAGAGCTTTCCTCTTTCGTGCTGGAACATTTTGAATATCACCTAACTTCATAAATGCACTTTAGCTCTTTCATCTTAACAGCCAGGTCGTCTGAGGAATGAAGACGAGCATTTATGATTTACTCCGTTGCCGTTGAACGCATTAAATGCAGCCATTAATGACAAACCTGAAAAGCCACGAATGTGAGTAACGGACAGAAGCTTCTTTCTAACGGACATTGAATTTCTGAGTAACAGCTAATGAATGAAAACTTAGATATAAATGAAGAAGCATTGAAGATAAATAGATATGATGAATAAACTTGAGAACGCTATTACTGTCTGTAACTACCTTTCTATAATCCTGTAAATTATTTCTCTTGAGCTTTAGTACTTTACTATCCAATCTTCCTGAGAGTTTATATTGTCAAACCTTATTGTAATCTTGTGAGATATTCAAGGTTGGGACCTTGAATCTGTTGGGTTGAGAAATTGTCAGAAAACAGAGTGCGTGAGACTCTGTTTGTTGCTTGTTGTGAGGGGGAGTGAGAATCTCCTTTGTAAAGGCCCAGTGAGCCTTGGTTGTTGCTATCTAGTGGATTGAAAATCTCAGGGGAGCCCTGAGGGCTGGACGTAGGTCAGGATGATCGAACCAGGATAAACCTGCTGTGTTTTCCTTTCTCTGCTTTCATCAGTGATTTCGTTTAATTTCTGCGATTAAGTTTTCAATTTTAAAAACTGACCAATTCACCTCCCCTCTTGGTTAAATCCTACACTAACACTTTCTACCTTTTGGTAAATCAACAAGTTCCTAGACTTGATTCTTTTTCATTGAATCAATCTCTTCTTCCATTGCTTTCTTCCATTCATCTTTGGTAGGGCACGATAAGGCTTCTTGTACAGAATGTGGCTCATCATCTCCATTCGAAGTGACCATGAGTGCTTCCCCCTCTATTGGGAAGCGCTTCTTGGGTACATTTCTCCTGTCACTCCTTCTTGTAGAAACCTCTTGTCTCTTTCGTTTCTCTTGTCTCATCCTTTGTAAAGGCTTGTCTGAGCCTTCTGATCTCCCATTTAGATCGATATATTGAGACAATTGGGGATCATTAGATCGATCTGTACTACCTTATTCTTGTATCTCATAAAGAGATATGGTTCGATATATCTCTTTTATGCCAGGAAATTCACTTTCTAAAAATACAACATCCCTTGATTCAATTTCAGTTACTGTTCCATCTTCGTCTTCACCAATGAAAACGTACGCTTTAGATTTTTTGAGTATCTTATAAAGATGTATTTCTTTCCTCTAGTACCCAACTTCCCATACTTATAGGAATTGCTATGAATGTATGCAGCCGACCTCCAGGCCATTTCCCTGTTTGAAGTTTCACCTAGTAAACCTTCTTTTGCTACTTTAATCATTTGATTATGACTTATGTGCCCTAGTCTAGCATGCCTGATATTCATATCAACAGTTATAATGGAGGAACTAACGAAACGGTCATGCAAGTTGAAAGTCACCAATAACATCAATAACACAAAACTTTCCTGAAAGGAAAGCTGAAATGTAAAAAGTTCCATTGCTAAATATGTCTGTAACTTTGCCATGAAAGTTCACATCAAATCCATAATTCAAAAGACATAGTATAGAGACTAAATTCTGTCGGATGTCAAGTGTATGAAGCACATCATGTAAGATTAAGGTCTTTCCAGCACGTAGAGCTAGTCTGCAGGTGCCAATCCCTTTGACCTCGATCTTTGCGTTATTGCCAACATAAAGTCATTTGCATTAATGCGGCAACCAATGGTAATCCACGAAGGACCCTCGATCCTTCGTTATATAGTCTGTTGAGCCTGAGTCTTTCCGCGGTCATTTTCCTCAGGGCAATCCCTTACGAAGTGACCCATCTTCTGGCAGGCATAACATTTAACCTTATTTAGTTCAAATTTCTTCATGCCACCTTTAGATCCCTTTTTCTTGAATTGCTTTCTGCCCCTTTTGAATCTAAAGACATCCTTCTTTCCTTTTCCATGAAATTTCTTGCCCTTCTTAAAATCAGGCTTAACATTGGAAGCGCCTGCATTCTCGGTATAATGGCATGCCCAGAAGTTTTGTATGCCTCTAGGCGTTCATCCTCAAGCTCAAGGTGCTTTACAATATTATCAAAAGTGATGATGTTATTGTTATGGGTTAAGTTTACTATGGGAAAGTGATCTGATTACTCTTGCACTTGCTGCTCATCAGTCAGTGTATGTCTAGCTTTCTGGAGCTCTCTAATCATGTTTGACATGTCTCGGAGATGCTGCTTCATGGGTATATTACCTCAAAGCTTATACGTCTCAAACTTGATCACCAGCCTCTTAAGTTGGTGGTTGACATTCCACCAAACTTGTCTTTGAGAGCCGCCCACATGGCATGTGTAGTTGGATGTTTTTCATACTGACACATTAGATTATTTTCCATTGTGCTCAGCAGGATAACTCTTGTAATACTGTCCTTCTTTTTCCTTATCTAGTATAACTCTAGGTTCCTCCTATGTGGGGTTATAGTTCCAGGTTCAGGTTCCACCAAAATGGTGGTCAGTGGCTCAATGGCCTCCTGTTCCTGCAATATATACTACACCTTCCGGTGTCAGATATTCTTGTTGTCACCATTCATCTTGCCCCTTTATTCAACTTGGCAATTATGCTTTTTGTTGCCATTTCCAAGTCTGAGGTGACAAGGTATTTTATCAACAAATGTTTTCTTATAGAGCTGAGTTTTTAGCGATTATGTAGCTGAGCATAGTATACAATGTTTTATATTTATACTATTCTTTACAAGAAGATAATTTGATCACTAGATCTGCGATCATGAGAAACGTTTGTACCTCCCATCACACAAACACTAGTAACTACATCATTTTCTTTCAAGAATTTTATATAAGTACTTCTTAAATCGTTAACTTTTAGAAGTCTCATTTTCTAAAAGCTCCCACTTATCAAAAAGTGTAACTTAGTGACATATCATGTGAATAACAATAACAATTTCATATCAATTCACATAAACTAAACATGTCACATTTCACACAACAATACACTAAGTCATGTTCTAAACACATTGACAAAACATAGAGGGAAAACATAAATCTAAAGTACAATACATCTTTAGATATTTGCAATACAATAGTCGACTACTTGTTTCCTCAGTCTTCTAAAGTATTGGTTTTTTTTGTTCAGCATAAATCTCATTGTTCTCTTTACTGTATCAACCTACATGGTTGTTAATGTGAATATGCTTGCAGCTTTAACTGCTGCACGATACTTCATGATGACATTCACATAAAATTCTGCAATTTCAGTTTAGTTATACTGTTGACATAGCTTGCAATGATGCCATATATAATTTTTATAATATTAATTTTGGTCGTTCTCATTGCATCATATTCAGCTATTGTCACAGCCATGGTGGGGGAGAAAGATTGAATTGAATGATAACGAGGACTTGGGACCTAGGTCGGACTAGAACTCTTGAGGTTCCTTTTGATCTCCTTTAAGGTTATGATCAAGATCCACTTCTGGATCCTCCTCGGGGTCTTCCTCAAGTTCCCCTTGAGGATCTTCCTCATGATCCTCTTCAAATTCTTGCTCAGGATTTTTGTTATGGACATGTTCATTCACATATTCAATGTACACTGATCCATAAGACAATGTTTTAGTGTTGTATGAGATTTCTTGCTCCATAGTTTATCCGAAAAAATGTATTTGAAATTATTGCTTTGAAAAATTTTCAAAAAGTTCTTCACTAAGTACTGATTTTCATCAAACATTGATCCTGAATTACCTCTAAAATAGGAAAACATCATAACAAAATGAAGATCTAGAATTTTAAGATTGTTAGGAATAAACCTTGTCTCATTTGGACGTTACACGTGCCTACACATGCCCAGAGAAACAAAATTCAAGAAAAATTCACAAAATAGGACAAAGCCCACTCTCGAGAGAGGCACGTGTATTACACTTGCCACCGTGATGAGTTTTGTTTGCGACACGCACCATCTCGTAGGTCTCCACACAACGTTGGCTATCCGGTGGTTTGGCCCACGTGTCCCATGGACGTGCCATGTGGCATCACGCGCAACTTGTCCTCTTCCCCCTTTTTTTTGATATTTTATGCATATTTGTTTATGTTTTTCTTTTCAATAAGTTCCCCTAGCTCGGCTGCTCATGTGCGCGGCCATTATCTTTGTGGTCACGAGTTTGAGTTTGGCCGAGGTGCTAAGGGACAAAAAGGTGTATTAGGCTTTTCTTTGGCCCAATTCCAAATTTTTTTATGAATTTTTTTGGGAAAATTACAAAGAGGTCCCAATGAAGTAAAAAAATTACTAAAAGGTCTCAAACAATCTGAGAATTACTATAAGGTCCCATGGGACCATTTAGTGGTTAATTGTGATTTGTCAAATTTCATATTGCCCTTCTGGTTTTGAAAAGTAAGGCGTGAGATTGTGAGCTGAAAATCAAAGGACCTACCTCTCGAAGCTGAAAATCGCCTGAAGCCGTCGGTCTACTCTCCTGACTTATACTCCTCTCATGGTTGCTCCTGCTTTCTTTCTCCCCTCTCAAATGTTGCTTCTCACTCTCTCTTTCTCTTTACTTTGTTCCTTCTTCAAGGTTTCCAATCCTGATCTGCAATGGCGCCTATGGCACGGCTGTCCTCTTCCACGAATAGCGACATTGGATCTCATTTTGATTTGCAGATCTCCACATAACAATGGTGTTTATGATTTGTGTTTTGTTAGCATTCCTTTTGTATTTGGTTTAATATGGAAGTTTTTTTCAAAAGGAGTCAGAGTTGAGATGCCTTCCTTGTTATTGCTTATTTTCAAACCACCAACATGAGTGTGATAACACAATGAAAATAGAAAGCATTTGGTGGCTTGTATTGTAAGATCTCTGCCACTGGGAACTCACTTAATCTTTTTTATGACAATCTAGAAACCATATATTTTACTTTACCACTTCGATAGGATGATGCCATGAGAATGACTTCAGTAGGCTATATCATAAATGTGAAAGAGGTAAAGGAGAGAACTTGATAATTCTCATGTTAAGGATGAGTTGTTTCTCTTGCTAATGTCTTTGAATTTTGTATTTACATACTACAATCATTTCAGAAATGATAGAAAGTGTTTGTTTGATTGCTCCTTTCATGCTTGCCTCTAAAGGACCTTAATTGACAACTTCCATGGTTGCCGAAGCTTTTTTTTATGACAGCCATTTTATGATTTGATATCCTATATTTAGTTATTCTTTATGTCATTTCCCACCTTTTCCTTGAGTGGAGGAATAGACACGGTGTCCTCACTTTTATGATTCTTAATGGACCTGGCCATATATGTAAATGCACTGCCTTTACTTTTTAAAACTACTGCAATGTAACCATCTAAATAATGAAATTATTAAAATTGGAACCTGCAAATATTATTGGTACTTGACTGGTGCTTGTTTATATTAGATATGCTACTAATTAGTGGATATGGTTTATATTGAGCACCATAAAGCTAGCAGTTGAGTGGTGTAGGTTGTCAAATGGAAAGAATGGCAGACATTGCAGGACCTCAAATCACTTTTCTCAAGAGAGGTAAATGCGAGATGATGATGATTCACTCTTGATCCATATCAAGGCTATGGGCCAAGTTTTGTCAAATGCAAAAGACCTACAACTTGTACGCCTGCTGAGAAGGATCTATATGTCTCCTTGTACGCCTCATGGTGCCACCCTCCAATGGTAATTATTAGTCTCTGTTTATTAGCTCAGGTTGGATTTACAACTCAGTTTTAATCAAAAGTTTCCACTTCAACTCGCTCTACTGTGCATGTTTACACATATATACCGTGCACACCATTTGTATTTGTGACTGTTGTATATGTCTTACATGTCTTGTAATGATATTCTCTATCTTCTGAACAGACATACCAACATGCAAGTACTGTAATTCAATCTCTTGTAGAGGAGGACATCAACGTAAAACTTTTGGTTCAAATGGATAAGTTGGTTCACTTACCGGAAACTCAAGCAAGTGATGGCAACTATTTAATATAAGTTGGCAAAGATAAGTTTGATTCAATCATACATAAAGATAAGTTGGTTCACATGACATTAATATAATTTGCAACTTTATGTTGACTTGTGCATGAGACTACCATGATGTCTAGTGTCATTGATTTGTGATTGATACTATCGTGACATCCATTGTAGTGATATTGGTTGATTAATACCCCTTCTGGTGTGGTTGTCAACCTTCACATGCTTAATTTACAACTCAAGCAGCTCTCATTTACAACCCAAGTAGCTGTCACTGGCAACCCCAACAGCTACCACTAACAATCCCACCAGTTGTTACTGACAATCCCAGCAGCTCTCATTTACAACCGCAGCAGCTGACACTAACAACCCCAATAGCTCTTATTTACAACTCCACTAGATGCCATTAACAACCTTAGTAGCTCCAATTTACAACCCCAGCAGCTATCATGACAACCCCAACAATTTATTTGTTATTTCCAAAAGATGTTACTCAACTTCACTTTTCCAACTTATAATCACTTTACATGCCCTGTGAATATATAGAATTTAATTAAATTACGATCACATACATGAAACAATTAATCAACTAAAAACTAGATAGTAACCGTCATAAATTATCAAAGGCCAATATTAATTGTATTAATATAGCAACTGTCACATAGAACTTAATTGTATAATCATTTTCCTACAATGTACAATCATTTCCCCACAATGTGCAATCATTTGCTTTTGAGACTCCAGGCCAATATATTCTTCATTCAACTTGATCTTCGGACGCAGTCCATTGCCTTCACTATTCGTTGGCAAGCTATGGTAATTGCCTTCAGTATTCTTGATTGCCTAATTTTTGTACAAAAGAGAGAAAATTGTTAGTCACTAGATATGCCTTCAGGTAATTGACCTGGGCTTCCTTTCTTGGAAGTAAACCTTGAAGGTTTACTTTCTCTACCACCAAAGCTACCAGGTATGCCATCAGAATAATGTACTTTTAGTTGAATACCCTCTAGCCCAGCATTAATATCTTTCATCTAAAACCATATCAAGGGCCTCAACAATAGACAATGGCCTCAATTTAACCAAAAAAACTAGTGAACAATCACATACTTTTTGCAAGATAATAGACAAGGGCCTCAATAAGTCCAAATCATACATTGTGTGTTTTAAATAACAACCATATCAGATAGTCATTCCTTATTCAGTAATTACAAAAGAAGAAGCACGGTTCTGGCACTGAAGTTCATTGCGAAATAGAGGACCAGCTTGTGCATAAATCTCCAGTTAGAAGAAAAATTAAAAAAGGAATTAAATAACATTCTTCTCCAATTTCATGATAAATTAAGATCACGTCAGCTTTTAATTTTATCAGTGGTGATCCATGTTTAACATGACTTAAACATCAAATCGCACCCTCTCAACTAGACCACCATCATTATCAGCATATAGGAAGTAACAACCAGTAAAACATATAAAGAGAGCAACTTTCTAATTTAAGCTGCAAACAATATCAGCATATAGGAAGTAACAACCAGTAAAACATGTAGCATATAGCACAATATCAACTTTCTAATTAAAGTTTCACTGCACCATATGCTTTAATAAGGACAATGAAAACTAGTTAAACATGTAGCATATAGGAAGTAACAACCACTTCCCATTTAGGAGCTCAATAACAGATTGGGATGGTTTCAAAACTGAGTTAACATTTGCAATTCATTTAAAAAAAAGGAATGGGAAACAAGATGTATATTAACTTAGCCAATATAAACAAGATTCCCCAATATAAATAAGATGTATACTTGTTGCAGGAAAAATGCATACATATGGAGGAAAGGGAGAGATTATACACTTTCTTTTTCAATGAAGGGGAATATAGTCCCTTATTTCTAAAATTATAAGCCTTTTCCAAAATGAGCAACTTGTTGCAGAGTAAACAGTGAAGAAGAACAACAGGGGAGAAGTTCACATTCTACCTAAAGCCGAAGAGTAACACGCAATGGCCCTTGCTAATGTGACAATGTGAGTCCGACGGTTCTTGTTTCGCTCTAGCGACAGGTTCACGGCAAGCTGAACGACAACTTCAAGGCAAGATGGGTTGACGACTTCAATGGTAAAAGAGTGGGTCAACGATTCTGAACGGAATGAATCACAGAAACATCAATCTCACTTTTCAAGCCTTTCCTTCTCTTTCAAATGGCTGAGGGCATTTCAGACTTTGACAAAGAACAATTAACCACTAAAAGGTCCGATGGGACGTGATAGTAATTGTCAGATTGTTGGGACCTTTAGCAGTTTTTTTACTTCCTTGGAACCTCTTTATCATTTTCCCTTTTTTGGATTGGGCTTAATGGGCCCAATTAGTAATTATAATTTTTAAAAAAACTGGGCTCAGTTCGTTCGGTCCAATTTGCTCCACTTCCAGCGGATCCTTAGGACCCAATCGCTTGCCACGCGTGACCCGGTTCACTTTTCACCATCTTCTACCTCCAGCTGGGTCTATTTAACCCGGATGGAGAAAACGGGTCGGGTCTAACGAATCCAGCAACCCGTTTTCTTCTCTTCTATGTAGCTTTATCGTTCGGCGTCCGTTTTTCGCGTTCTTGGTGTCTATTTCTTTGTTTGAACAAGCTCTACACAATGGGAGTACTTTTGAAACTTGGGTCCTTCTCTTTTTCTAGAAAAACATGATGGAACTCGTGAGTCATTTTTCCTCTGTAACTTCGCGTTCTTGCTCTGCACTATGGACGTTTTTACTAAGCATAAAACGCTTGTTTTATGAGGACCCAGATTTGAGTTTCTTTTTTGGGTTCCGTTTTATTTTAGTTTTCTCATTTGGTTCTACATTTTCTTCCTTTCCTTTTCTAGAGGCTTAAGATTTATATTATACACATGTATATATATACGCATACACAGGCATACCAAAGAAAATGAAAAAATATGGAACAGCAGTTTATACAGTAAAAAAGGGAAATACAATGAAGAATTCTTTTCATATGAATAGTACAGACGAAGAACATGCTTGTGGAAAAGAATTCATCAAAAGAAATTGCCTTAGGAACTAAATTCATGCAATATTCATGTCTGTTCACTAAGGAAATTGCCACAGGAACAAAAAAGGGGGCATACCTGTAGATTGATTGAGTAGATACTTTTACATATACCCACACGGATTTTGGATCACGGGAGTGGACCCAAAGCATGAGACACAACAAAGGCAAAGAGAAAAGGAAGAGAGGAGAGGAGGGAAGTTTCTGTTCTTCCGTACCGGAGAAAAATGGGCATAGTTCCTTTATAAAAACAAAGGAATAAAAACTACCCCCTTGATGAGAAACCGTTCCCACCCATTTTGTGTAACTGTTGCCTCTTTTATTTAAATTTTGAATTATAAAATTATATTTTTGGGAATTTTCATTTATTCCCACAAGAGTGCTTATTTACGCATTCGACCCAACACAAGGATTTTAGGCCTAATCCATCAAGGGTGGCCCATATTCCAACAGAATTCATAACTGACCTTCTAGCACATATGACTTCTTTAGTAGTCAAACTCAAGAGTCAAAAAAATCAATCGGGTTTTTACGTCAATGGACATGCTCGTATGGATTACCGTTGGAATATACATTTTCAACGTTATTTACAGTTTATGAGGTAAGTGTATGAGATGAATTTTATCTCAATTTACTCAATGGTGCTTTTTTTAACACTCATGATAATTGTTGGTTAGCTAATTGTTGACCAGCTTAGTGCTTTAATTGTTGATCAATCGTCAGGTGATAATTAAATTTAATTCAACCTGAATTTGACCCTTAATGTTGAAGAGAGAGAGAGAGAATAAAAACTAGAAGTATAAGGAAAATTGTATTCGTGTATTACTATATATAAATAACATTCTTTTCTAATGAGCTTGATTGACAATTTTTTTGCCCAGAAATTTACTTTTTCTATTTTTTACTTTCAATTAATTGTATGTATCTCTTATATTTTTCCTCCACTCATTCTCTCTCACTCAACATCTTTATAAACAATGGTAAGTTAAAAAATTATATTTCTTTACCCATTCATTATTTTTAATTAATTTTAACATTTAGTCTGTTTTTATATAATTTAAATAGTTACTTCTTATAAAAAGTACGAGTACATTGAGCGGGTTGTCAGTTGGCAACGTAGAAACAACAAAAAATGGCCAACATCATACCTTCCGCTACTTAAGTAATAAATATTTTTGCATAATTTATTATATCAAATTGAACACTTCTAAAAAATAAATGAAAATTATTATATTAAATTCCTAATGCATTATATATATATATATATATATATCTTTGTCTAGGCCTACTTAAAAGGTTTTTCTTAAAGTAAAAGGAAGACATATTACTGTTTTGATTTTGATCCATAGTTTAGGAATTCAATGCTGAATTTTCTTCAAATAATAACTCCAACTATTGTATATTTTAACTCAATTATATTGCTTAAGCCGTCAAAGTCCCTTACGCTTTTTAAATACGCTTCCGACACAATCGATTGTTGAGACCTATTAATTATCATCCTATTTTGAGCACATGAATTTGAATGAATGTTTGGTTACATGGTTTGTGGCGTAACAAAAGTTCCATTTTCAATATTATGGAATTGACTCTTCTTTTAATTTTATTCTGGAATTGATCTCACAATACCATTGTTATTATAGAATAAAATTGAGCCAACCGAAGGAAAATATTTTGTTATTATAGAATAAAATTAAAAGAAGAGTGAATTCCAGAATATTGAAAATGGAAATTTGTTATGCCTCAAACCATGTAACCAAACACTCATTCAAATTCTAAAATAGTTTTTAATCCGTAAAATTGTAGTTTTAGTTAAGCAATCTAAGCACTCTTGTCCTGTAACAAAATATTTTAACAAAAAAATCATGATTTTTAAAAAGATATTTTCTACTTTTTATAAGCTATTTTATTTATAATCACTTTTATCATTTTTTTAAATCTATTATGCAAAAGTTAATCTAAACATATTGGCGTGGATATAGAATTTCATACAAGTGCTGCCACTATTATAAACTAAACAAATACATAGCCATATATATTGAATAATGAGTGAAAATACACAATTACTTTCAAACCAAAACATCAAATAAAAAATAGAGTAATGATAAAGAAAAGTATATGTCAATTGTGGTATTGACTTGCAAAGCTACAATATCCATTCACCGTCTAATAATTTGTTCAGTATCATTCTATATTAATCCCAATGTATTCAAAACCAGATTGGACAGATTGGGTTGACCTGGAAAGCGGCGCCTCGTGCAAGTCCGTGTAATTACTTGACAGGTATAAGTCCGGTCGGGGATTTAATACCAGTTCACTTAAACCATTCCTTGCATGCAGACTTAGCATAAAACTTGTACAGCCAGTCTACCCTCAGTAGTATTATTGCTAATACCACTTGCACCAAATGTTTCTTTTGTCACTGACAAGTCACATTTCTCTTTCCCAAGGCATGTGGCTTCCACTACAGATCTGCTTCCACTAGCTTCCCATGAGCCCCTTTGGAAAGATCCACACTTCCCTTGTGGGTCTCCGAAGCTAGCAAACTGAATCTGTGAGATGATCCTCCCGCCTTGGCATGATAGCTCTAACGTTGCACCTTCATAGCCATAAGCACAGATAGTTCCGACCGTGACGGTTTGGAATGAAACATTTTGAGGATTGCCACCTATTTCTTCAAACAAAACCAGTGTGTTCTCTTGATCATCGTTCAAGAATGACCTTGGCACATGGTACCATCTCTGTGATGGGCTACCACAGTTGGTGTTGCACTTTTCTGGCCTGTATGCTCCTCTATAGTCACATTCCTCATCACATCCATTTGAACTAGCAATCAGAGAAGGCCAATAACGACCAATGCTTTTGCCATTGACCCAGGCTTGTCCTTTACCCATGCCTTGCAAATCCACTACCACCGGGTCCGTCCCAGAAGGGGTTTTAAAATGAGTTGCGTACCAAGTCATTCTTCTTCCAACAGGTGGATTGTTGGTTGAACCAGCATACACCGATGGATCATAGAGACGTTTTGCCTCACCATTCAAGCCGATTTTGTAAGACCAAGAACTGTTTGACAAGTCTATTGTGACATTGTTCTTGCCGATTAGCTGAACTGGACCACCTGCTATCCCAGTCTTGGCTAGATCAAACTTTACACCATAATTCCCTAGTCCAACCGTTGCACTGAGCAATGTTATAACGTTTCTTCCTCGCTTCAAGGAAACAGGTGTCTCAAATGTGAATCCGTTCCCCCATTGGCTAAATTCGGACCCCACAAATTTTTTGTTGACAAAACTGTGAAGCACATGACCCTGTGTGTCCACTCGAAGTGTTGCATTTTTCCAGGTGGATGGGTCTTCGATC
>JANTPZ010001070.1:0-27983 GCA_025593235.1 Vachellia pachyceras | reverse complement strand
ATTCCGGGCTATATTGTTATTAGCATTATCATCATTCACCCTAATGGAGATACACCCTTGTCCATTATTATTAGCTCAAGCATCTCCAACAAGTACTCGTATTTCTGCAATATCAGCAGCACCATCAAGCTCAGAAGAAGCTCCTATGGTATCCCCAGATACTGAGCCTCTGTTCCCAACTCCTAGTGGAGTTGCTTCTTCTCCTTCACAGTCCTCTTCGCCCACGATCCCTTCAAGCCCAAGCCCTCCCAATCCTCAAGTGTTGGACACTCCCGGCTCTGCACTGGCTTTTCCGCCGTTGGCATCCATGCCTGCTGCTTCCCAGGCTTCATCTTCCTCTCTGATTTCTGTTTCATATCTTCCTTTGGTGGCAATTTTCTTAATGCATATTCGTTTTGTGTAATTACATGTGAAAGTTGTTGCTTCTACTTTAGTGTTGCTTTCATCTGTTCTTGCATGTTCTGGTATTTAATGTTAGGTAAGCCATTGTTAATTGCTGGTAAAGTTAATGCACAAGAGGTTAGAGAATGGTGAAGTTTGTCAGAGTCCGTGTAATATTGCCTACACTGAATTGAAAATTAAAAAGGGAAAAGGGAATATTCCTTCCCACATGGTCCTTTTGTTGCTGCTAATAGTTCCCTACAACAGAGACCCACTAATAGGCAAAATCACCAACCAAGCCGACCTCAAAATAGCATTGGCGATTCACTGAGCTGAAGATTACTGTAGGGTCACCAATTAATTTGGTGTTGCATAAAATCCTTTGGGTCACTCTGCTTCTTTGAGCACTTCGCATTAAAAGAACAAAAAAAATATAGTTGATCCGTATTACAATGTGCAAACCACTCAGGATTTATCCTACAAGGCATTACTTACGATCTGCTCTTTAAACATAGTTTATTTACATTACAAGAAGCTCGGGATTCTCAGACCGGCCATGGGAACTATTGGACTATTGGTTTACAAGACCGTCTCGTGTTACACTGCATTAGCAAACAAGTCCACCACGACTAGGAAGCTACAGTGCTAGGGTTCCTTTGGCCATTGAACAACTTCCATGGCAAGGCTCCCTTGAATTTGTTGAACTCAAATGACACCATGGGTTCCTCCATTTCTTGTTGTAGTCCTTGGCAAAATAGATTCTCATCTTCGCATTCTCCTCCTTCAGCAAATCTATTGCTAAGCTCAGATGTCTTATCACCTTTATTTTCTCTTCATCTTTCTCCTTCAGTTGATCCTTCTGTTCTTTATTCTCTTCTCTGAATCTTTTTATGCCTTCCCTCAATATCGTTACTTCATTACGCAAAGCATCTTTCAGCTTCAGTTGATCCTTATAGGCCCTGTTCTCTTCTCTGAGTCCTCCTACTAGTTCTTTCAAGATCATTATTTCATCATTTATGGCATCTTTCTGGTTGAGTTTATCCTTGTAAGCCCTGTTCTCTTCCCTAAGGCAATCAATTTCTTCCGTCAGTCTCATCAGCTCGTCATATTCAACAAATTTGGTAGTTAATTTCAGCTCAGAATCGTCAATTTCAGACTCCACAGATTCCTCAGCATCACAATTCTCAGAATAGCTATCATAACTTCTTTCCTTAAAGCCAATTACGTTGTCTGATTGGTACCTGGTCGGAGGAAATGAGGATACCCCTGTTGTGAGGAGGCGAATTCCAGTGTCACATTTGACTTGATCATAGCGCTCAGCTAATAAGCGCTGTGTCCGATAGAAATATTCGACCATTCGGATAAGCTCAGGTCGCTTCTTGTAATACATTTCTGCACGTTGGGCAAAGGAATCTGCTTCTTCCTCTATTAGTTCTAATATTGCTTTGGTCCTTCCATTCAGCTCTGCCATCAACATAGAACACGCAAAAGATAACAAACAAATTGATCAAATCATCTTAGTTGTCCTAATCATACTAAAATTATATGCCTTAATGACACCCTAGTAAAAGTTCACAATAAAGTCCAGAGAAAAAGGAAGCACCAAGAAAATTATAACGGAGCCCCAAAAACTTTTCAGGTTTATGGTATTACTTGCGTTCCCCTTATTTCTTCATTCCCCGCTCCTCCCTTCTTCTAAATTTTCACACGAACGTTTTGTGAAAGCAAATAATAGGACTTTAAACTTTTTCCTAAAGCACAAACAAGACTAACAAGAGACCATTTATAGTCTGCTTGAGGCAAACCATAAAAACAAATGACAGAACGAGAGAACGATTGAGAGGTGGACCCGAGTCATTCGTTTTCCACCACCAAACTTCATGCTATCAATCGATTGCTGACCTGAGTGAACGCTTTGTCAAACACTACTAATTAGTATGCATGGAAAGTGCTAAAGAGCAATAAGAAATAGTGCAGCAAAAAAAGAAGGAAAAGATGACAGAGAAAGGATTTAGTAGATACCAGCTAGAGTGGATTGGAGCCAGGGGGATTGTCTAATGTTGCTGTGATTGTCTAACCACCACCAGTGTGAAGGTTGATCCTTCGTCATTTGATCTTTCTTCTGCCTCATTATCCTCTTCTATAGTTTATCACCAAAAGCATGCTATACATGTATGAGACTGACTACGTTAATGCACCGACTATGAGACTGAGTACCAGACTTACCGATCAGTTTCGGTAGAGGGACAAATGCGTTAATGCACCGACTATGAGACTGAGTACGCCTCTTCGCTGTTTACAAGAACGAAGAACACAACTTCATAGGAACCTGACATGGATGAAGTCAGATATCCAAAATTAAAAAGAAAAAAAAAAGATTTGACGCAGACTGATTTTTTTTAAAAAAATATGGGCGAAAATGAAGGAGAATTAAACTTTCGTAGAGATGGGTATGATAAAAAGAATAGATAAAGACGATGCGAAAGATGAATGACTGCGATTTTGCAATAATGCGGAACGAACAAAAAGGCAGGAAGAAAGAGGGAAGAGGATGATTCAAGCGCGGCGAAATTTCAAGAATTAGAGAAAGCAAAGGACGTGCAGGATGTCTGAAACGTGAATGAGTAATTAATTGGGAAGGAAAAAGACAAAGACTGCGATAACGATGTACCAATAGAACAAAGAGAGACAAGAGAAGAAAATACCTTATTCAAGTCATCCTCTTCGCAAGAAACCAGACGCGCGCGCAGAGAGAGAGAGAGAGAGAGACTGTTGGAGTATTCCGCCGCTGGGGTCTACGAGAGTAGAGAGACTGTTGGAGTTGGAGTATTCCACCGCTGGAATAATAGGAGTGGTACCTGGATAACTTGAATAGGACATTTTTATTTAAAATATAAATGCATCCACTCAAATCTTTGTAATCTAGCGGTATGGTATCTCTTAAGTGAAAATTGTTAGGGCTTATCCATTTAAATAAAAAAATATAAATGTATCCTGTATTTTTTATGCTAATGGCTTAAAATGGTATTTCTGGTGGGAGTAAGTAATATCAGTCTTCACTTTCTAATATAATTAAATATGATTATGTCAATATTTAATATAATTAAGTATTGATTTATATCATATATGATATATTTTATGATTGGATTTGATTGGATTTAGGGTACCAAGAGTTGAACATGAACAATGAAGACGAAAGGATAATGATTTTGGTGGTAGAAAAGCAGCCGGACATAAATATTTAAAAGAGCTTACTAGGTTCATTTTTCCAAAACTAAAAATAATATTAGTTTTGATCTTTTAATAATTAAGAGCTATAGAGCTAATTTAACCCAATTTATAAATTTTAATTGTATTAGATAACTGATAAACAATTTGTTAAATTTAACATTTCAAATTAAAATTTAAATAATTTAACCTTTTTATTTGAATTTTGCCCTGTGTTGAACCATATTATCTACTTTGTGTGATATCAATTTTATTCATCTACTTCGTGCGATACGAATTTTATGTTATACATAAATAATTTTCTTAATATTTAAAACTTTAAAATGAAGCTCCATAATGTTCTTTATATTCATACAAATAACTATCCTATCATTAATTTTGCGTTTTTCATTATTTAAATGTAAATGATTTAAAGTTAAAAGAGCTTATCAGCATATAATTCAAAAGTTGGAGAATATTGTATTATATAAAAATAAAATTAAAAGAAATATAAAATTGATGATTTGGAATTATTAGAATATATTTAAAAGTGTAGGACTTATTATTAAATTTTAAAGGTTAATAAAGTTATTTTTGTACCCAATTCTAAAAGTTAAAGAAAGTTTCACATAATTTGTAAATGATTGTTAATTTTTACTTGAATGCCATAGAATGTTGTGATACTAGCCGTTTCAACTTTTATTCAACATGTCAGTGAGATTAATTTGAAGTTGAAATTGAATTGTGTTCTTTTGCCCTTTAGAAAAGCAATTTCATTCAAACATGTCAGTTTTGAGACGCGTTCTATTTGGTAGCATAGACGTTGAAATTGAATTGTGTTCCATTAACTGATTTATGTGTGCTTAGAAATCCGTTGGGAGAATGATTACACACAAGGTGAGGTATGTACGTGAGATGAGTTTTATCTCCGCTTGTGCAAACGAGATTACCAAACATGCATAAATATATTTGTTTGGGAATGGAATTGGGATATTTATGTGTGTTTAGGAATCTGTTGGAAGAATGATTTCACATAAATTAAGGTAAGTATGTGAAAGAAGTTTTGTTTTGACTTGCTTAAATGTGATTCCAAACTGATTGCTATAATTGTTAGTGAATGCCAATTCACATCCTCCCCATGAGAAGCGAGGTATATTTGTTTTATCAAAATAATCCATTCCTCTTAACCAAATAATAATACGCAAACACAAGTAGCCACCGTGAGTGAGAACACATCTGATTACGATAGGGAAAAGCTGAGCCAAACAAAACAAATTTTTTTTTTTAAGCATCATTTCATTCTAATATTTAACAATCGGTAGAATTTAGAGGTTGAGCTTTATAAAACAAAAGGGAAAGAATTTTATGGTTGAGTTTTATACAAGTGATATGTGATGAACTCAGTTACAAGGTAAAAATATTCAAATTCAAAACTGATACAGCTTAAAATAGCACTCGGTTATTACCCAGAAATAGGACAAGATTGAGAACGCCTTCCTGGAAAAAAATGGTAATTGGTAGCTGGAGATAGAAAACTTACCCAAAAAACCATAGAAAATCAATCTCGTTAAATCGAAACAAGTTTGAATCCAAATTCCATCGATGATTCCAAATACTCAGTGAGAAGTGGGGGTCACAACACAAGCATTAAAATGGGGGGCCATTAGTCCCTTCACACCCTTACAATACCATTTTTTTAATGGCATCTTCATGAAGGATGATGGGGACAAAGAGCCTCCTTGCCCCCCTAAGAATTTTCTGTACATACCAAAAGATTTTAGATGTGGGAAAGAAAATGGAAGGGAAAAAAGTACTCATCCTTTTTTTTTTGGTCAGCCTAACGTGTTAGATCCGAACTTAGTGTGTCCCTGTTGCAATTATGAACCATTCGTATCAAATTCTAATGAAGCAGATCAATCTGTATTATCAAATTAAATCCTACTATCGTTAGTTGTTGTAGACTCTCCACTTTGCCGGAGAGGAACAACTTCTGTTAGATCCTCCTCCTGCTTCCTCCGAGGAATGATGACATGAAAATTTTATGAGACTGCCAAAACACAAAAGCATATTCCACCGTGCCAAACAAATGCACACATTGGTTAGTGGAGAAGAGTATACAGAAGTAACATATTTGGTCAATTATATATACACACTTGCCATGCCGAACCAGAAAGAACAAACAAGCAAACTTTACGCAAAATTGAATTTTCATGGTGCAACCTATCCTCAAAAAGATAAAATTTACTAGATTATTAATTCAGAATCACATCTGTTTCAGAATGGGGTGCAGCAGGAGCAAATCCTCTACCTCCAAAAACAGGGCGCATGAATGAATTGTCGAAGATTCGCCAATAGTGATGAACAATATGATTTGAATCAAGAGGATTTCTGATGCCCACGTTAGATTCTGAATCATGCTCGTCGGAGAGTAATGGCAGAGTCAAACGCTTACTAAGCGGTGAATCTGAATCCATTGAGATCCCTGAATGCAACAATAGCCTCATCAGAGGCTTAGTGAATAATCCACCAACCTGCAATTGCCAATAAAGTATTGATCTTCAAGTTATAATAATATTGCCATCACATCTTGACATTAATCTAAAAATTTTCATTTCTCATGTCTTAGCTGCTAAAGTTCTCTGACATGCAGAGAAACCTTTTCCAGAAGTCAAGGAGGTCGTCTTGAGTTGTGCGTGAATTGTTTTTTTAAAAAAAAAAAAAATTGGAGAATCTAATAGCTAAGACCTAAGAAAACTGCATTTAAGCTGTAAAAATTCAAATGTGCACTTAGTTACTAACAATTCTTACCACATTAGTTAAGAGAACAACTATGATGGTGCTGGTAATCATGATGGCATTCCCCTGCAGCTGAGTATATCCTGATCTAGTAAACTGCGTACGTGACAAAGTTGGAAGGTTTTAGTATTCTAAAAGCCAAAACGAAGAGAAGATATAAAGAATTGGTCGTAGTGTTCCAATCTAATTTGGTGACAGTACAAAACTCTTTCTTGTACCTGATTGTATGCAAGTGCCACAGATACAGCACCTCGCATGAGCCCAGCCCACCATATCACAACCTGTTTCATCAATGCATAAATATTTCAGATTTGTAGGTATTAACATTTAAAAAAAGCCCAAAAACTATCTCAAAGAACTTACCTGCTGCTTGAACGTAACCTTGTCATGGTTAGACTTTCTAAATAAATTGGCTATAGATGATAAGGGAAACACGAAAGCTGCCCTTCCTAACATAACCAAGCCCAGCAGGATTCCACTTGCCCCAGCTAATGTTGCAGGACTGAAAAGAATAGAAGTCAAATTACGATATTGGCTCCTCAAGCAAAATTTGTAAATTTCTATTCGGAAAATAATGCTCTACTAGAAAATACAATTCCATTTTGAAATAACAAAGTCTCAATACCTCTTGCTCGCAAATTTCCATTTCTCAATGTCCAAGGCATCCATGCCAACATACAAGAAGATAAAAATCTCAGAGACAAAAGAGAAAGTTGCAAAAGCATGCCTACAAGAATAGGTACACATCACACGGAAGATGGTTAGTTTTGCTATTCTACTGGCATTTACCCAAAAAAATCATCTACACTAACAAATCATATATCCTAATATACCTGCTTGTAACTTTAGAACCCTCAGAAACACTATGCCAAGTGTAGTGTGACATGGCAATCCCACAAAAGAACACGGTAAGGATCCCGCTCAAATCAAGAAGCTGGAAATTGAAGTTGCCAGCATTTAGATTATGAATCTGCTCGGTTGTTAAAAATAACCTTGCATAAACTTGACAAGTACTCACAAGATTTATAGCATTAGAACACTTACTTCAGCCAACATATAAGATAAATAAGCCATCAGGAACATTAGAGCAATTTCTAGATCTGTAGAATGCCTGAAATAGACCATAAATTTTGTAAGTTAAGTTTACAGCAACAAGATATTATAACAGATACAGTATGTCAATTTTCTGCTTATAATATAGCATGAGTTCTGAGTCGCTGATGCAAAATATATGGTACAAGAATAAAGGCTCATTAAAGACGGGTTAACAGGGCAAATTTGTTGAGGGGCAAAGAACAGGAGCAGCCACTAAAATTACATGGCGAAAAAGGATTAAAGCATCACATAGTTTAGGTTATTCTCAAACCTGAATAAGAGAAATAACATTGATCTATAAATTCTTTATTAGTTGCTGAGTAAGAGAAATAAAGCATGCCAAGAAAAATATCAATGAATGTACCTGCGTAAAATAACAATGAACTAGTACCTGGACAAACACAACTTCCTTATGATGTATGCACTAATCAAGCCAACCTGAAAGATCAGAAATATAGGACAGGCAAGAGCTTTCTTAATCCAGCAGTCAAATGCAACTGTGCAAGGATTTCCACAAAACACTATGACAAGTATATCTGCCACCATATGTGGATCATGGATTAAAGGAAAGATAGCATCTAGAGAGAAACAAAGGAAAAAGGTTTAAAGGCAAGGACATATACTGCTACTCCAAGCAAGGTGCTTGTCAGGAATAAATATACAAAATTGCCACCAAACTGCATGATATTGGCTGAGGTGATATGGGAGAGGTCAAATCTTTGGATCGCGTTGAAAAGAACCACAGATGTTGCATCATTGACAACCCCCTCACCAAAAACTAAACTGTACAGAAGAGGCGTCTCTTCCTGATTAAGGACCTGCAACATCAGAGCCAAACTAAGAAACCAGTATCCACCTATTCAACAACATGATCCCTCTACTTGATAATTCATGAGTTCATACCTGCAATGTGCAGACTGAATCTGTAGCTGAAAATATTGCTCCAAGTGCTACAAGTAGAGAAGAGAATATCCAGTTACACGGACAACCACACAATATAATTAAGCGTTACAAAAAAAAATTATCTGTATACCAGATTTGTGTTTGGATAAAAAGAGAAAATCATGGAGGGAAAAGGCAAAACATGGGCTTCATGTTTCCCAGGAAAACAAAGAGAAAGAACTAGAGCAAAAAAATGCTGCTTCTGCCATCCAAATAATTTTAACTGTTCTGGTTGCAGGTTTAGTTATAGTATAGAAAGTAGAAGCCTTTAAATAGCAAAGACCAAATATAAAATGTATCCAATATTAACGCTGCAAGGTAAAGAATTACCAAAATAATCTCCCAGTTCCAATAGGCCAATGTCTAATCCTTTGAATAATTGAGTTGAACCTGGACAATGATACTAGAAATTACAAACATGGAAAAATGTATATATGCAATGTCAAATAGAATAAGCCTATCATACTCAAACAGTTATGTAAGGAAGGGAAAAAAACAGGAAGTTATTAAAATTACAATCCATCCTGCACAATAAACGGAAACCATCCTTTGCCTGTTAAGTAAGCTTGCCTTCAGAATTATAATGTATTTTCTTTAAACCAAAATGCAACTGTTCTTTCTGAACTTGTAATAACTACTGACATTATTCCTCCCAGTTCTCTTTTCAATTTGAGATTAGAATGCATTTTGAGTCTGCTTGGAAGACGCTCAGGTGTGGCAAACAAATTTTCTCACCATATCCAAGGTTTAGATAAAAGTAACGAATGCACATACCTAGTGATATGATGAAAAATGATATCATACACCCAACAACACCATACAAAATTATTGCCATAAAATTCTTAAAGAATTGCTTCTTTTTCACCTGGAACCTGAAAATATCAAAGAAGTGCACTTAGAAGCAGAAAGGTTACTAGCAGCAAAATATTTCTATTTGATTTGATGATCAAATAGAAGAAAATTGGTATGACCAACAGAAAATCCCATATTGTGCAAGTCAGATGTGGTTGAGGCTTTCAAGAATGAAAATGCAAATGTTCATATATGGCAGAAAAAACAATAGATTGGGAGTACAAACCATAAGTAACAGAGCAGATTTCTTTTTTTTTTTTAAATTCAATTATCAGTATCAGCTTAAATTAACACTCAGCATGTACATTGACACACCAGTTGTACAAAATAACAAACACAGTTTATTGTACCTTCAATTGTTCTGTATGTATATGGTTCATTTCACTAGATTTTTTAACCTCATTCTGGTTAATAACCAAAAGCAAGATAGTGGATTTGTTATAAGAGGTGGAAACAACATGGAGAACAAAACTTACCCGGCATTAAATATGATGGGTGGAAGAAGATATATGAAAAAAAGTTCTTCACTAAATACTAAAATGTGTGAACTTCTCCCCTTAGTTGTCAGTAGAATGGTTGTTCCGGTTAAAAGGCCCTGAAAAATACATGAAGAAAAAGAGAGAACGATCCATGAAATATTATCCACCCTCAGTTCTAACAGACATATAAATGATGGTAAAAATTATCAGAGATAATAAAGTAAGAGAGAAAGTGTCGATAGATTGAAGTGTTGTGCTCACAATGATTAATGCAATGACTGACTCAGTCATCCACCGGCTCTTTTCCAGAAGATGTCCAATAACAATACAAGCAAGCAGGAGAACCACAAATAGTGTGATAGAATTTATAGAAGTATCCTCATCAGGGGATCCAAAGCCCCTGTTTCTTTTGAGAAAAGGGTTCAATATAGAATGCATGGCAACACCTTCTCCTGTCACCAACTCAAAGATTATGAATAGATTGAAGATCGTAATAATATAATATAAAAGGAAAAAAGCAGTGAGAGAAAACTGAGAATCCCAAGATCAAACTATAGGGACCGAAGCTCGACCAAAATTCTGTTTAGTAATGGATTGTAATCTTATCACTATTCACCGGGGAGAAAATTCCGGAACACAAAGCTATTCACTGAAACAATTAAAAGGATTACACAGAATATACGGCTCTCAAAGTCAAACAGTTGAAATCTCATAAACACTGATCATGCTTCAGGTCAAAAGAAGAAATGCTTGTAAAGCTCAAAAGGGAAAACGGTACCTGAAAGTCCCTTGGGGTGGGGCTCAGGGAAGGGAGAAGAAGAAGAAGAGGAAGGCTGAGTCATAAGCAAGGTCACGTAAAGGATACTATTAAGATGAAGGGGTGCCAGACTGAGTAATTTATAGGTTGTGGAAATATGAGACATAGCCACTTTGAGTTCAAGTTGGTCTTTGTATTTTCAGGATCCATGGTTTACCAATGTTTTTATTGGTCATTGACCAACAGATTTCCTATGTAATAGAAAGTACAAGTGCAAAACTGCAAATTTATTCTCAAAATTTTCGTTTAATACCCGAGAGTGCACAGGAAAGAAGATGGGAACTGACTTTGATACCAAAAAGGATAGGACCCTCTAAAAATCACTGGTTGTAAAATATACACAATCAAAGACATCTAACCATACGCGATCAAAGACATGTAACCACCTTAGTATTGGCCCTTGACCGATAGGCGTCTTTGGTGATAGAGATTATAGGATATATATTATAATATAATATATTGTTGTATTTTTCTTTTGAGACAATGTGTAATTTACCAGCAAAATTTTTACTAAAGATTTGGGAGTGCACAAGAAAGAAGACAAGATGAGGACCTGACTCTGATACAAAAAAAGTGGTATCCTCTAAAAATCATTACGCAATCAAAGACACCTAGTCACTTGAGATTTTATTGAAATATCTCATGTGATAGAGAATACATGATACCTAATCTACTATTGAAATATCGTTCTATTTTTCTTTTGAATTAAAATGTAAATTTACTCAAAAAAATTTCAATTAACAACAATGTTATTTTGAAAGTTTTTGTTTTTAAAATCAATCTTTTTTGTTAAATAACTTATAAAACCATTCCATTTGATGATGTTGAATTGATGCAAGGATATCTGAAAGGGTGTAAATTAGTAAATTTTTGATTCTATACTTTGATTTCGTTTTAATTAATTTGAATTCATTTATAACAAGATTTGGTACATGTTTGGATTCCTTTTTAATCACTTTTTCTTAATATTTTCACCCTACGAGGTGAAATCAAATTATTGATGATACGATGACATCACAGAATCAAATTTCCACAGCTGATCTAAATGATGTTCAATTATTGATAGTATTTATAATATTTCTTAAAATCATTTGTTTTATGAATTTTCATGGTCGTTTATTTAATTTAGAAGTAAGTAAAAAAAATTAAAATTTTGATATTTTAATCAACTTCCTTGTCCATACTCATCCTTGTTATCTAAAACCTGAATGGGATTAATCCCTGCACATAAGGCTGACTCACCCAGTCACCCCCATTTTGATGCTGCCCCGATTAAAATATTAAAAAATAAAGGCTAAAGTATACTTTTAGTCCTTTATGTTTGTGTCAGGTTTCATTTTAGTCCTTTAAGTTTAAAAAGTACATTTTTAGTCCCTCAAACTTAACGCCGTTAGTTTCCCTTAACAAAAAATAATGACTCATCAAATTTAATCGATAATTGTGTAATAAAACGTTAACAAAACATACTCACATTTTAATTATAATTTAATAATATAATAAATTTGATATTTTAAATTGTGTAAAATAAAAAAGTATATAAAATAACAACGTTAAATTTAATGAGTCAGCAATTTCCGTTAGGAGAGACTAACGGCATTAAGTTTGAGGGACTAAAAGTGCACTTTTTAAACTTAAAGGACTAAAGTGAAACCTGAAGCAAACATAAAGGACTAAAAGTATACTTTAGCCAAAAATAAAATAACAAATGAATTTTATTAAATTATCTGTAATAAAATATACATTCCTCTAATAAATATGGTGAGTTGAGAAAAATACCATGAAGTCAACTAATAGTTTTCATTGGAAGCTCCAATTTGGTCCGAACAAAATTTTAATAAACGGGTATTTCAATTTGAACGATAGAACATCCGTCCAAGTACACAGACAAAACCGGTTTGGATTAAAAGATCATTATCTGACGTGATTTTGAAAACAACTGATGTATATTTAATTTTTTTTAAAAAGGTTATCTTTTAAATATATCATTTAAATAACTCTAATTGAAACTAAACAATACTTAGGTTTATACAAAGTCAATTGGGATAAAACAACTTCTCCCAAACCCAATAGTACTGGGTGTGTTTGGATAGCCCGTTGGGAAAACGGACACAGATTTCGAGGTAGTTTATGTGAGAGGAATTTTGTCTCGGTAAGCGCACTCGTTGGCAAAACGGGCTTACCAAACACACCCACTCGTATGTGTTTGGGAAACCGTTGGGAGAAAGAAGTTTACGTTTTCCAAAAAAGAATTAACGGAATTCAAGAAGAACTTATGAATTTCAAGATGTTTTTATATTATCTTACGTGCACAGTTGGAAATCCCAGTAAATAGGCACATAAATGGGATGCTAATAGTAACCTCCGAGAGAAGCCCATTAGAAAGGACGCGGTGGGCCTCCCGGGCCGAAAGGAGGTGGACTACCAAAGTAATCCAGCAGCAACGGAGGCAATACAGGCTGCATTCTCTCCAAAGAACCCGCATGAGGATTAGTTTTAAGAATAACAAATAAAAAAAATTATACTTCAATTTAACCACCACTCAACTCACCAAGAAGACCAACAGTTGGTTGGATCAAGTGGTAAGCTGCTTGTTCCAGCTTTAACAAGATCTCGAGTTCGAGCCTTGTGAATGCGGCAGCCACCGTTGGGAGACCTTCCCACCTTTTCCAGATGGGCGACACGGGTCGAGTTCGGATTAGTCAGGGTAAAGCTCCGGAGACCGGGCGGGTAAACAAAAAAACTCACCAAGAAGACACAAGGCTGCAGATGCTGTTTGCAAATCCACCGAAAAAACCACCAGGTCCAAAACCGTTCTGGTTTGGGCCTCTGGCTCTTGGTGGGTCGGCCCATTTCAATTCTCAGTGTTCAAATTCTGACGAGACGACCCGTTTCAATTTTTTTTTAATGACCATAAAGATTGTCTTGGGGGGAAGAAAAACGGAGGGAAGAGGGAGGTGATGTATTGCTAATCTGCAGGGGTGCTTGTCATATTGTTACATAATGGAGTGATGAGTAAAGACATGGCCTGTTCCACAGCTCTGGTAAGTGATGGATTCAGGATCCTGATTTAGGAATGTAAATTATTTTTTAAGAAGATAAGTAAAACTTATTCTTAATATGTTTTGAGAAGAATTTGAGCAAAAATTTAGTAGGTTCAAAATTAGTAAATGAGTGGGTGTAAAATAAATCATATAGTACTAATATATATTTAATTTTTGTAAGTCAGGGCTGCGGTTGCACCCCTGGAATGCAGGTAGATCCTGTGGCTCTCGCAATGATGAGCATGGCAATCAATGTCATTATCACCACTTGATTGATTGGTTGGTTGCAGAAACAAGGGCAGGAAGATATATTAGTGAAATGTTGAAAATGGTTTGCAAGGTACAATAACACTCCATTAGGAAAAACAATAGAGAGCTCTTGACGTGCGTGCCTCCCCACTCTCTCCATCCACCACCACACGCACCGCCACCAAACTTTAACATGTACGTGTGTGGTTGTGCTCCTTGCTCCTTCCTAATATGACTGAACCAGTATGGTTTCGAATCGATACGAGAATGATGAGTGTGGAGCTAAAATACAGGCTAGGCGAAGTGATTGGAATTTGGAAGGGTGTCAACTTTCGAGTGGGGGCATTGATGTCCAAAGAAGATGATGCCTCCATTAATCATGTAGCCTGATAACCAACCTGTGGTCCGCCCGTTTATTTTACAACGGATTCGGATTAGCCCGTAACATGATGTTAACCCGTTTAAGCCAGGAATGAATGGGTTGAGTAAAACCATTTTTCTTATTTTATCCCATTCAAATTTTGCTAAAAAGAGAAAACGATGAGAGAAATGTGAAAATAATTTGAGTGTATAAAAAAAATAAAAAAAATCAATTTAATATCACCTTCCGTTTTTAATACGAGAGTCAACCGACTTTTTAAAAATATTTAAAATTTTAAATAAATTCCTTAATTATAACATATATTTTGATATTTTGAAATACTTATGTATATTATTAATGTGAAAAAGAATTTGTGACATTATTTTTAAAAATACCCCCATTCAATGATTTGACTTTAATACATGGTTATTAAAAAAATGTTATAACAAATAGGCGGTCACTTTAAAGTAAAATTATTGAATTGGGAAGGTAAGAGAAATCTTTTTACAATTTGAATTTTTAAAAAAATAGAGAAGTAAAATTAAAAGTTTTTAATAAATTTGTCTTACTCTTGTATCTTATATCTTCTCTTTATTAAAATTTTACAATCCCACTTGTCCAATTTTTTAAATCTAATTAAAAAAAATTTTCCCTTGGTCTTCTCTTACATTTCTAACCCATCATTCTCAATCAAACACCGGTATAGTGACAACGTTTGGAAAGGTATGCTGCCCCTTTGGAAACTTCATGACAAGTGGTGGCAGAATTGAGTCGCGATGGAATTGACTTGAAACGAAAACTGAACCACCACAGAAAAACAATCATGATATCAAAGTATATTAATCCTGAACTCTGAATATTTTGTGCAGAGTTGAGATTTCTTCTATTTCTTTTACGCAGCGTTCATAAGTGATTGGAGTATGAGGAAGGTGACGTGCACAAAAGTATGCGATGGAGTGGTAAATGCTGTTGAGGGATTGCTCATTACTTTGGTCCTAGCACTCATTCTTGTGCTCATCTGTGTTCTACCTCCAAGACGAACTCCTGTGGCTCTGCGTCGCTTCCCTTAACAAATGATCTGAGAGATTTCATGGGATTGTAAGAATTTTTGCTTCCTCATCAAAACTCTGTCACTGATAAATACTTTTGTTATGGAACTTGTTCCTCTCTCTCTCTCTCTCTCTCTCTCTCTCTTGTAGTCATGCTTTAATTTGTTCTGTTTGCCGCTTTCGCTGCTGATACAGTAAAAAGGGCTTCTTCTAGAGCCTGAAAGGGATGGATGGATGAATTGAACAGCATATATAGGGTTATATATAGAAGGAGGTGTTGGGAAATAATTTCGTACTGTGAGAGGCCTCAAGTAAGCCTCTCGTGAAGCAAGAGGCAGCCTTTTACGCATTTTCGTGCAACTTTTTAGATTCCAAAGACCCCGCTTCTCTTCTGCATCCATCACTTGATGATCTTCTCGTTTCACAACGTAACTCAGATTGATGAACTAAATCAACGCTACGCTTCTCCAATTTTCATACTAGTGTGTGTGTCGTTTATATGACTGATAAGGAGATATTCATCATCAACCCAAGAATATAAGATCAACTGTAAAGTTAAGGCCAGGCTTTTAATTAACTACTGACTGTGCAAACATCACTCTCTCTCTCTCTCTCACACACACACACACTATTAATCTTAAACTTTTTTTGAGAATAAGTATCCTTTTATTAAATATGATCTTATTCAATTGGAGGAAAAGGGAAGAGAGCAAGGAGAAGCTCATGCACCCACTCGTTAACGAGTGGCTCGGAGGATGATGATAACAATATTGATGGTGACTTGCGGCTCTGAAGATGATATGATAAAATATTGGCAGCAAATGAATATACACATCCTTATAAATCATAAGATCAGATTATGTAATTATATAATTTCATTAAGGTTAATTTTAGAATATGTACAGATATTTGTCTCTCATCCCCTCTTTAAAAAAAACCCCAATTTTGGATTGGGTTAGGAGGGGAGAGGAGCCCTCCAAGTCTTTAATTTTTTTTTTTTACACAAACAAAGGGAGGGGAGCAAGCTGTGTCTTCGTTCGAGTTTGGCAACAACTTTGTAGAGTTCAAAATACATTTTAAACTCAAAAGTCCGTTAGATTGCAGACTCTATCATTTAGTAATTCATTTTTTAAAAATATATTTTAAGTAAAAAACTCCTTTTTTTGCGGAATAAATGTACTCTAAATCTAATGTTTATTCAAACATAAATACATTATGTCAAAGTATATTCTACCAAAATGTACTATCCCAACAGTTTTCTAAATGGGCACTTCCTTAAAAAAATTCCCAACCAAACAAGCGGAGGGAAGAAAGTCTATTCCACCCCCTCCCCTCCGAAGACTCGGTACCAAACAACACAGCGAGTCCATTTGGGAAAGCGGTGGATAAGTGTTTTTACGCAAATTGAGGTAAGTGTGTGAGAAGAGTTTTGTCTTGACTTACATGTACCATAAAAAAAAGTAGAAAAAAAATCATTCAAACACACACAGCATAAATGTGAGCACTTATTTTTAGGGCAAAACTGAACAAGGCTTCTTTCGGATCCACGCCTATAGGACAGAAGGGTGTATGTAAACTCTGAAATCAGTTGAGTCCAAATATACAAAACCATTGTTTTTCATAAGAAATCAAATAAAAAAAAACATAGGTCTTCGGGGCAGAACCATGAAACCTAGTTTTGGGCCGAGGGTTTCCGAATTGGAGGACGCTTAGCCCACCATATCTGGTTCACCATAGCCAGAAAAATGCAAAAATGGAATTAACATGTCTCATATATAAACAATTCTCACCTTTAAGTTCCTACACTACCAACGGTTAGTTGGATCAAGTGGTAAGTGACTTATTCCAGCTTAAGCAAGGTCTCGAGTTCGAGTTCTTATGTATGCAGAAGTCACCGTTGGGAGACTCACCCACCATTTCCAGGTGCTACGCGGGTCGGGTCCGGATTAGTCGGGGCGAAGCTCTGGAAACCGGGCGGGAAACAAAAAAAAGTTCCTAAACTTTAAAATTTTAAAATCAACACCCTCATTTATCATGGCTCCATTTGGGAACGCGGTAGAGAAGTACTTTTACGCAAGCCGAAGTAAATATGTGAATGAAATTATCTCGTTTTACGGAAAAACACTATTAAACGTGCTTTTGGGTGAGAGTTAAGCTTTGCCAAACGGAGCACATATGTTGATTATTAATTCCCTTGCTATTGCATGGCCGTTAACTAAACAAAAAAAAACAATTACTTCGCCTCAAGAAAGAAAATTAAAACCAATAGGTCCCTTGACATGTAATATGAAATGAAATGCTTCATCTATACCAAGGGAGTGATACTTGTCTTTCCAAGTAAGGGAATTAAGTTTAGGCAATTTGATTTCTTAATACTCCCATATCACAAAATAATGAAATATAAAAGGCAAGTTAAATAGAAACTACAAACTAAACATATAAAAAATATTCATTTTTCAAAACCCATTTTAAATTAAAATATGCTTTAGATTGTTAAGAAGCCACAGAGTGCAAGTTATATTAATTAGGGCGTAGAGCAAAGTTGATGAGTGGAGGAGATGAAGACAAATTTGAAAGAACGATGTGCAGCAGAGGGCAGAGCATTGAGTGGGGTTAGCTGACTGAATTAATTAATGGCCGTACGATGCGGCTTCAATGTAAATCAACTTCCCCCACCTTTCCCATTCATCGTTTCTATTCATCACCCTCACCGGCCTCTGTGCCTCCCTCCGGCTTTTCTTATACCATCAACCCTCTTCTCCTTTCTCCTTCTCCTCATATATCTCCTTCATCTTCTTCGTACTCTGCAACAGCAGCATCGAATCATGGGGAGCCTGAACAAGCCCACCACCGTGGACGGTGTCGATGGCAAGGTGGTGGACACTACTCCTGCGCCAAGCACCCTCAGTCTCAGACCTTACCATCTTCTGCTTCGGTTCTTCGCCTTCGCACTCACCCTCATTGCCACCTTCGTCGTCGGCGTCGACAAAGAGACCAAAATCATTTCCTTTTACGCCGGCCTGAGCTTACAAGCCACTGCTCACTGGAAATACATGTCAGCTTTTGTGTAAGTTCAACCAAACGATTCTTTTGCTTTTTCTAGTTTGCTTTAGCCAGGGTAAGCTTCGACACTATATATCTATATATTATGCATATGTTACTGGATCAGGTATTTTCTGGTGTCGAATGCTATAGCGTGCTCATACGGGGCAGCTTCTCTGTTGATAACGGAGGTGGCGGCTAGAAGGAGCAACGGTGGCAGCAACTTGAGACTGATGAGGTTGGCGGTGACGACGTGCGACCTAGTGATAACGGCTCTGCTGTTTTCGGCGGACGGAGCGGCGGCCGCTGTAGGAGTGATAGGGCAGAAGGGGAACACGCATTTGAATTGGATGAAGGTTTGCGATGAGTTCAACGCGTATTGCCGCCACATGACCACCGCCGTAGTTCTCTCTCTGGTTGGATCCACGGCGTTTCTCGGCCTGGTTGCTCTCTCTGCTTTCAGACCACATTGAAAGCCTTGAAGGCCACCTCGTGTTTTTCTTTCGGGCCCCGGCCACTTCAACTCTTCCTGTGATCTTGTCTTTTAAACATGATGCTATATCGTTGTTAAGTGCTTGGTTAATGCTTTTGCTCTTCCAGTAAATTCTCAGACCAGATGGTGGATAGGTCTATTTAATTGGGTGCAGCAGCACTGCGTAACGTTGAATATATATAAAAGCTAGGTCTCTTTAATTTAATTGTTTCTGTATGTACGGTTGATGATATATCCATGAATTTGCACACTTCATGTACGATTAATCAAGTAGTATGTACTTTTTATATGATCACAAGCTTTCTCTATGTCTACCTTCATTACCATCCATCCCTTGCTTCCTATTAGATTACCTTTTGGGCAATAATAATGTTATCACTTTTCTATTTATCTGCAATGAAGCTGCACTGGTGTTTGTCCATAACTTTACCAACTATATCTCAAAGATAGAGACTTATAATTTTAGAAATGATCTTGAAGTTGGTATTACAGGTCTGAAATCCTTGATGGTTTTCGGTTACTCATGCTTAGGGATTAGAACAAGATTGGAATTGTTAATATCCTGCACCAACAGATGATTTCTAAAGTAGCTCATAACCATATCATAAATGGAATCTCCCACTAATGATTTGATCAGCTAAAATCCCATAGGAATTTGTCTTCAAATTCTTAGTTATAAAAGGCTCTATAAAAGCTGATCAAACTTTTACAACCTAACTTATCAATTAAAATCCTAAAGGAATTCATCTCTAAATCTTTAACTATAAAATGCTCAACAAGAATTGATCACTCTTTTATGACCCAACGTATTCTATTCCGAATACAAGTTAAAACTTATAGAAGAAAAATTTCTTATTCAATTCATGAAATAACTGAATACAACTTACTCCTTAAATAGGAAACTTACTAGCCCTAATATAACTCAAAATATGAAAAAGATATTATGCCATCTACTTAAATTAAATCAAAAATATTTATATTAAATAATATCCTTGAGATCTCTAGTGTGTCACTCATATGACAATAATATCCTAAAAGATAAACTACTAATATATCGTAAAGATCGTTAATATGATTCAAAATATCTAAAAAAATAGATCAAATCTTTATAATAATCCACTAAATAAAAGATGACGCTTTTTTAAATAATAAGATAATATATAAAATAAAAATAAAGAAAAATTAATTGTCTTCTTTCCTTTATACTTCTTGATAGTTAAATGTCAAGTAAGATATCTACTTGAATTGACATAATTGCTTTCTGAATTCCTATTAGTTCGGTAACATCTCTTGAATTCCATCTGCACCGGGAGCCTTAAAAGCGCCAAGATCGAAAGTAGCGGTTCTGATTTCCTCCCTTGTTACATCTGCTGCAAGACATAAAGTACCCTCAACGCTTACACATGGAAACTTAAATCTGGTAATGAGCGGGTGGAAACTTGAGAGCTCGTTGTTGAATATGTCTTTATAATAATTAAAGGCTAGATTTTTTAGCTTACTGTGCTCAAAGATCCAATCTCCATTATCATTATGAAGGCCTTCAATTCTATAGTTCTATTACGTCCTCTTCTAATTATTGCAGCTGTCAAAGAACTTACTATTACTGCCCTTCACTTCAACCAATTACAACTAGATTTCTAGTACCAGAGCATTTCCTCTTGAGCCTAGACCCTGTTGTATTCCTTCCACAGTTTCTTTTCTGTTTGGACCAAGTGTTGGTTGTCTTTTCGATTCCTAGCCCTCTCAATTCCTTCACTTCTAATAAGGTTATTTTTCTTGACAGAAAGATTTCGAACCTTTTTGCTATCCACTCTTCAGCTTCTTTGGAAACAGAGAGACCTTGTCATTCGACTTCTCTATGCTCCAGCGTTTTCTAACAATATCCCTCTTCCAAGAATCAGGCTGCTTGACAACGGAAAAGACGTTTGCTTTGACAGACACGGGAGACCAGGGAACTAAACAAGTCATTTCCAACATCCTAATGTTTACATTTAGCTATCTGGACCCCTCTTGCAACATAAGGGCCTCCTCCCAAAAACATTTAGTCAACGATTATGACTTTTCTCTGCCTCTTTCTTATTCCAAATATATGGGTTTAACTACTACCTAGTCTCACAGCAGCTCAAGAAAAACCCACTCTGAAGTATGATTGTCCCATAAGTTTCTGAAATGGAACTTTGTTTTGTTGCTTTTAGATTTCTTTTAGGTGAAAAAAATTCGTTTCTTATACTTTCTTTCAAGCTAAAAGTCCAAGTGTCCAATTATTCAGACACAAGCCAGCATAGTTAAAAAACAATAACTCTAATCATAATGTTGTATATTAGGTGTTTAATTGCATACCTGGTTTTGTTATCTATAGGAATTTCTGGTTGTGCCTGAAGCAAAAAATCAACTGTATAGTCTATGCCCATATTTAAAATGATGCAGGCATTCTGTATTAAAATTCAATATGTATGGTAGAAATAGTGGGTTCAAACCAGAAATCTTCCCTTCGCATACTTGAACCACGAATATATGTTCTTGCTGCCTAGTTCATTAGAGGTAAAACCATGTCCAATAGATGGTGCATAAGCACACTAGCCTCATTTGAATTTAGCTGTCACAAATGAGGTTGAGCTGACAAGGAAGGGAAGGGAAAATCACTATTTAGCCTTAAACAGGATCAAATATAGGTAAAAAGGCTTCTTTCATTTCTGAATCTCCAATTCAAAGGGGCTGTTTGTATTATTTGTCCATACAGGCAGGCATGTGTACTAATCAGGAATGCAACAAATTCCAGAAGAGGATCTGATATTAGCAATAGGGTGTGTGTTGAGAACTCCGTTGGGAGAAATGAGTTTATGAAATTTTAGATTTTTTTGCCGATTTTAATATGGTTTTTATGGATTTCTAGTTGATTTTTACAGATTTTAAGATAGTTTTATCTCGATTTGCGTACACTGTTGGGGGAACGAAGTTCCCAAGCAAACACAGAGAAATTGATAACATTTCTTTTATCTATCTCTTATGACAAAGGGAAAAATAAGGAAGTTAGATTATGACAAGATGCAACCAGAATATAAATCGTATCCTGAAAAAAAATTTGAAAAAAACAGAGCTCTAGCTCAAAATTCTATCATTACATGGGAGACTGTACTGTCATTATTATGTATTACTATGATAGCTCCATGCATTATCAAAGCTTTAGCTCAAAGGATAATTCATAATTGTTCCATGCAACATAAAACACAAGTACACTATATACAAAATAGCTCGTGGAAATAATAAAACAATCTTGCAAGAGCATTGCAGTTATGATTTTCTGGCATTATACCGCAACTTCAGTGTTCTATCTTAGCAAAACGACCCTTGATTCTTGTCCTGCTTTCTGCCCGAGCTTTCCGTGATTCATACCTTATGTGTCTGTCATATCTGTTATTTTCAAAGTAAAGGGCGTCAGCTTGACAAGTCAAATTTTTTTTTTTTAAGCATTAAAACACTTAAGCTCAGATTTATGCATATCAAAAGCAATGGATTGCCCGGTACCTTCTAGTCTTCTTCTTCTCCTTGTAACGTAACAACGCAGAGTCTCTTTCTTGACTTGTCAGCTCATGCGAAGCAACTTTTGGAGCGGTAGATAAGCTTTCAGAGTTAAAAGAGTTTGGCAGCTGCCCACCATTGTTAACATAGGTATGACTCCCACAGACGGGGGAAACCGAACGGAAGTCAAGAAATTCCTCTCTATACGACGACGTATTAGGAGGAACCACTTGATTTGCAGTCCCATTATCTCTAGGCCCCTCATAAACACTTGTCTAAAAATGAATTTATTATTGATTAGCAGGAATGTCATACACATAATCAACAGAGCAGCAATCAGTAGTTCAAAATCTTGCATCAGCTAAACTATAACAATCCAAGGTTAATTGGGACATGTTAAAGCCGAATCTCAAGCATGCTTCAGTGGCGTCCTAATCTTCAATGACAAATCAGAAATCAAATTCTTACCTATTACACTCATATCGGAAACGATAACAACAGCAACAATAGAAGAAACAGATGCAAATGAACCAAAAGATGAAATGGTGAGGCCTTCGTTGCCATATACACGTGTAAATCCATTAAGAGCAAACATACAAACATAGGAGAAACTTTACCTCATTCGAAGGGAAAAACTCAGCCTCGAATTCATGTTCAAAACCTGTGGACAGCTTTGGCGACTGTAAATAGTGTTCAGGGACTATGGGGTGACTGGAGCTCAGTGGTTCAGTTTCTACATTTCCAAAATTCAAGCTGGGCTCCAACTGTGCTAGCTCACGAAGCTGTCTAATGATTTCTTCCTTGTATTGCCCACAAGCAGCCTTTCGGTTCTGATTCAACAACAATAGCCTGAACAGGTCAAAATTGTGATACTACAGAAACTTTCAATGTTTTCCAAGCATCAACTCCTCTAAGGTCCTAGAAGACAACCCAAGGCAGATTACGTAGCGCAATAAACAAGCAATTTCCTTCACAACCTTACTAGTTGGCAGTATTATAACTTATCTCTTAACCCAGAATGCTTGGGGAAAATTTCACCCAAAAAAAGAGAGCAGTGACTTCAATTTAGATCATGGATGAAATTAATCTGAAAATTGAACTTCGGAAGAGAATTTATGTTAAGATATACCTTGGGCAGAGGAGGAACCTCCATGGCCTGATAATTGTGAGACGAGCTTGTAGAAGTTATCAAATCGTCAAGGCTAACAACAGCAGGAGTATCCCATACCAACAAATCCGAAAGGCCATCCTCAAGCTCAGATCCCACCGACCCATCGCCACCGCCGACGCCACATCCTCCACAATCCTCAGTCGAAAGCAGCGCTTTCTTGCCCAAATCTTCAAAGCCCAGAATCGATAACAACTCACTCACGGAAGGACACCCGGTGAAGCCCTCCAGTGGCCTCCTATCGTGCACCGAAGACATCGAAAGGTTGTGCCGTTCCCAATCACAATTCTGGCAGAAAACGGAGCTCTCGGTGGAACAGAGTATTGTGGCCGGCGAACCGTGGCAGGCATCACAGAGCAGAGCTCGAGTGTGCTTCGAGAAGAGTTGGTTGGTAGAGTGAACTTCACGATCACAAGAGAAACAAAGCTTTGCAGAATCAGCTCGACAGTAGAGAATCCCAGTGGAGTCACCACAGTAGTCGCATGGCCTTTGAGCTTTCGTCGCTTGATCTTTATCCGGCAGTCGCGGGTGCTTCGGAGAATCACTCATATTTTCCGGTGCTCGGAAAACAAGAAAGGCTTCAGATTTATGAAAATGGGAAGGGGTGGGTGGAAACAAGGAGAATTTTGGTATAAAAACGAATGAACGGGCAAGACAGACAGGTTACCATTTCTTGTTGATCAAGCGCTGAGTTTGAAAACGATACTTCAAGTTGTGATTCTTCCTTACACTGTTAAAACGATCTTTTTGACACAGCTGAATATTAAATTCCAGTAAACATATATCAGGAAAGATTCTTTTTAGCTGTCTGTGATATATAGCGTCAAAACTAACCTTTCACTTGAATTTGATACTGGGTTGATAGGTTGGTAGTCAAAACCGAAACTAAGAATTAAAAATTCAAAAATGTTTATTTACGGTAATTGCCTTGGGAATTTAAATTAATTGAAAAATTGCCCATTTCCCATTCGAGGAACTTTATCCTTTGGAGTGAGGGCCCACGCTTTCCCCTAAAACTTGGGGATGGGGATCTGGGGATAAGGAACCAGCTCCTGTGAGTTGTGCCAAGAATCTTCTCCCTTTGACCTCATCAGCAGGATATCTTTAGTATAACTTAAAATAATAAAAATAAATATTACGATTTTTTCATGCATCACTTCCTTTTTCATTTTGCAATATACTAATTATTAAATAAAAACAAAACATTATATTAAATTAAATATTATTAAGAAAATAACTTGAATGATTTTACCGCAGAGTTTTATAAGCATGATTGCTAATGCTAGGGATGCCTCAATCGTTTTTGGGGTTAGAGGGAGGAAAAGCAGAGCCCACGAGGATTTCATTGTGAGATGCGAAAAGGGGATATTTATGAGTGTGGGGGCCGCTGAAGTCGCTGGAAACTCTGCATCGTCAGAAAGGCGTCCGTCCAAAAAGGGAGTCATCAATCAGATTCTGTGATCTTTCTTAATGTCACCACACCTCTTCCCCTGATCATTATCTCTTTCGGCCCCCAAAAATTTAATTGATAATTAATTTACTCATGATTCACAGCTCAAGTTTATCTGGATTGTGGTAGTTATACGTAAATAGAGATAAAACTTCTCTCACATATTTATTTTGATTTGTGTGAAATTATTCTTTTAACGGATTTTCAAACACACTAAATCTCACTGCAAACTTTTGTTAATAAACAATATGTAAATACAATCGTAACTCTCAACGTTTATGGGCATGAGGCAGTGATTCTCTAACCTAACTTACCTAATTTTAAAAAAGCGTTAATACAATCTTTTACCCTTCAAATTTAAATTCAGTTATTTTATTCTTTAAAGGATAAAATAATCCAATGATAGAAACGAATATTTTTTAAAAGTGCATACGAGGAATATTATATTAAACCTAAACAGATAATCTATTTCTCCTATCCATTTATCTTCATTCTTCAAATTCAGAGACTTGCTCACCAACATCCAGAGGAAAGTCTTACTTGCTAGGGCCCCCTGGTCTACTCATCGCAAACAGAAACGTGGGAAACTTGTGACTTTGTCTTGTTACCCATTCTACCATTACCATCCACTCCCAAGCTTCTTCCTGTGAACATCCCATTGGTTGCTCTTTCATACCCCCTTCCACAGTCCACTGACTCTCCCACACGAGCCTGAAGATTCAAACTTCCCACAGTTCGTTCTCCTGCTGATTCATGATGAGCAGGCTTATGCTTAGTCAGAATCAATATAAATCTTTCTAAGTCTTTTAATTATTATTGAAGGGGGTACAAAGGTACGGTGGAATTACGTGCCCAACGAGTTTTAATACGAAAGTTAGACTTGATGAATTGGGGGCCAAACAGTGCATGATGGGTTGCATTTTCATCTGGGACGTAAGGGTATTTATTTGCATGATAATTAAGGGGAGTGAGGAAGGGAATTAAGGAACAAGATTAAAGTGTTTCAGGCTACCAAATGTGGAGGGATACGTAAACGTTTGTAGTGTAAATCAAATAAGCAGGTATTAATTTTCAGGCCACTGGACTACACACGCTATTGATGTCAAATTTCCACAAGGTCAAGAATTTTCTATTCAACACTAAAAGAATCCAATCCTACCTCATTAACAGAACCCAGAATTTCCAACTCTAAAAACCAATTCTGCGGTTCACCAGATGACCTATTCTTGTGAAAGCCCAGATTCCTATTTACATGGCCAGAATTAGACCCAAAAGGAACAATGACAATAAACCGAAACGCCTTCTCATTATACAAATCTCTTATACTGCGCACCACAGCACCATGGTCAAGCGTTTAAAAAAGACCAGTTTTTTTGTGATACTGGGCTGTTATTTATGAAAATTAGAGATATCATGTCAAGAGAGTGGAATGTTATCATTCACCATATTCCAAGGGAGCAGAACAGTTTAACACATGAGCTGGCTAAGGAGGCTATCTACTTCTTAACAATTTACCATGAGTGTCCGCACCACTTGCAAAGTTTGTGTGTGAGTGACAGTCTGGGATATTCTCCCCATGTTGTGTAGTTTTCTTCTTTTTTGAGCCTTGTGCTCTCTTTTATGTATAAAAAAAAGACCAGTTTTGCGATCATGGTAAAGAAATAATAAATGATCAAGCTTTATATGGTTCTCTCGTCACCTTAATAAATTCGATGACCGACCCTTCATACAAGCTGATTTGAGATGATTAAGGCTGAGTCATCATAATCCATGTCATACATAAGTAAACTCTCAAGAGTCAAGACTAGGATAATCACAATTTCCTTCGAAATAGTAATACAACATGAGGCCATTCGTCAAATTGGAATCTTCCCTTTTCTTTTTATTTTTTTTTTGGGCAGAAATAAGGGCATGTGGTGAATCTGTAATCTGGTAAAAGAAACAAAACCGTGAACCTTCATTGATGTTCAGATGTACATGAAATCCTACGGGTGTTGTACGAACCACACTGTCTGCATTTGTGGCCTAAAATGTGAAACGACACTTCGCTGGTGGTATTGCAATCATTGCACAGAATCGAGACCTGTAAGATATACAGGCAACCCATTGGTTAAATTTTTCTAGCAATCTGTAAATGAGAAACTTCCAATATCATCCCCATCCGCCTTTTCCATTTTGCCTATCACATCACCTTTTTATTTGAATTCCAGTCTGAAGAAACTTTCAACATACTAATTTGCTCTCTTCTATATATACTCAGGAGTGTCCTATAACCATGTGCATATGTAGCTATGAATCACTTATATTATGCAGAAACCATTCTATGAAGCTATTTAGATTTTAGAATTCAAACAGGGCTTTAATAACTTGTCTAGTTATACTCCTGGAAGACCAGCCAAGAGAGAATAACACAGATGTAAGGAACTACCTCAGTCTTGTACTCCTGAGGCATCGGAACAGCTTCAATCTGTTAACATAAAAAAAAATCACGTCAACTTAGAATCCTCCAGCTTCATAGACCAGGCCATGATCTTCAAAATCACATATCGAAGTTTGAAGTAGCAATCGGTCAATGTTCAGCATCAAGGAAAACTTCAAATAGTTGGGAAAATTATAAAGGAAGAGCATGAGAAACCTCGAGACTAAAGGCAGACATGCCCCTTCACAATACTTTAGAAAGCGGGGGGAAATGATCAAAGATGTTGAATGATCCATGCATGAAGAAGCCAAATAACTTGTAATCCTTAAGCAACATCAGTAATAAGTAATTATTATGTGATCTACATGGAGGTACTCAATATAACTTCTTCTGTTATGTATTCAACACTCAACAAGCTAGAAATTAAAAAAATTGGTTCTGACTGACTAATTGGAATAAGGATATGCTAGCACGTATTTGAATCTTAAAGGACAACGATTTTGCAAGAGATTCATACTCTGGAAATGTTAGCTAGGAGGGCCGTCTTAATAATGATTTTCAGGTCTTGCTGAAGGAGGGAATCAGCCAGAGGCCAAACCACACAATTCAGGGGGATAAGGTGG
>JANTPZ010001069.1:0-28065 GCA_025593235.1 Vachellia pachyceras | reverse complement strand
TGACCTCGGTCAACCACATGCCTTGACTGCTTACCAAGAGTGATTGGTAATCGAGCAAAAAAACATACGCACCATCTAAATTTATTTATATCTTAAAAATTATTTTAAGTGGTACAAAATCTAAAATAAAAAAAGTATTTTAATTTTCAGTTCTAAATATAAAAGTCATCATTTGAAAATTGAGTCAACAATTCAGAACTATTTCCCCTCAAATAAATCTTAAGAATTGTGGTAAATTAAGCATTACCACTGCATCAATTACATCATTTTTAAGCCCTTTAACCATAACTAATCGTAATAATTCTGTAGACTGATTCACTGATAAAAAATTACAGAATCATTAACCCTAGCTGGCCACTACTCTAAACGACAAATCCTTTTTAAGGACTTCAAAAAAAAAGTTGTTATACCATGTCTTTACAATTTATAAGGTGGGGAGATCGTAACTCCAAGAAATTAACATCATTCTAACATATTTTCTTCTATTTTATATGTTTTTGAAAGCTAAAATATGTATAAGGAGAAGTTTTGAAAAGAAAATATGCATCAAAGTAAATTGAAAGAATGCTTGTTTTATTTGATTAATTAAAAGATAATTTATGCTTCTTCTCTTTTGTAGAGGGTGAAATACAAGTTATAAGGTCAAGAAACAAGTTTGTAATTGCAAAGATTGAACAAATATAATCTACCATGAAGATAAGATGGACTTAATGCTCTCTGTGTCACATGCTTCAGCCAACAAACATCTTGGCTGAAGCCAGCGAGGGCCTGATGCTCTTTATGCCACATGCTTCAACGAACAAAAATGTTGGCTGAAAGCCAACGAAGTTTGATGTCCGTACAGTTACATGTTTTACTTGCCGCAGCTGGTTCTAGGGTTACAAAATATAGGGTTTGGCCGAAAATCATTCATTCTTCACTCCTAGAAAGTGCTTGAGACTATTCTTTGTTAGGGTTTGAAGCTTTTGAAGAGATTTGGAGCTTTGGGAGAGATTTCAAAAGAGATTTTGGAGTTTCAACCTAGGGTTCTCTTCTTTTCTTCTGAATTATTGATGTTTCCAATTGTTAAACTTAGTTTTTCTATGTATATGCATATGGATAGCCAAACATTTCATTTCTAGAGTTACTTTGAACCTCTATATGGATTAAAACTTTGTTATTCTCCCTCTTTTTAGCATTTAATGAAGGATTATATGTTGATTTTATTCTTTGCTTCATGCCTCTAAATGCTTGATCACCATTTAGTTGATTTGTTGAATAAGAAGATGTTTGAGAGAGATTTTCTTATTTAAAGAACTTGGATAAATTCATACTAGACTTGAAACTCAAGGTTGAGTGGAGAGTTTGTTGAAAGGAAAGAGATTTACTATTGACCTAATATTATCATTATAAGATTGGTACTTAATGACTATTTTCACTAGCTTATTGCAAGAGATTGAATGAGTTCTTGAAAATAGATGTTGGTTTTCACTTGAGAGAGTTTTTCCAATACTTATGAATTTTAGGCCGGCATTATATTCTTCATTAGAGCTAATTAAGAGGAAAATAACTAGTTTTATTAAGTATAGAGGGAAGAAGTAATCTTAGAGCTTCAATTTTTTGGAGTTAGAATCAATTTTTATTTGCATTTGAACTTATTTTGTCTTGAACCAACAAATTTCACAAATTAAACTTTTCAAAATGATTTTTGCCCAACCTAATTAAGAGCACAGTTGCATTTTATTCACTCACTTTAGCCATAGTATCCGTGGGAACGATAACTTTTTATAATACTTGCGACCCGTATACTTACGGTAGAAAAACGATGTACAGGAGAGACAACTAATTTTTTTACTTATATTTACAAGTCATTATTAAATTTTGTAGATGAATGATAAATTTACCTTTGTGGTTATTTGATTCCCATAGGTGTAATGTTTATTAAGAGCATGTTTGGATTTTGCCAGTAAAACTTATGTTTTGCCTAAGTACAACAATTTTTCAGAAAAACTATTTTTTTGTCAAATCACATCCTATGTTCTAATAAAATTTATCTTTCATATTTTTTTATTTTTCTTTCCTCTTTCTTATTTTTTTGCCTCGAACTCCGTAAAAACTAATAACTTCATAAATACAACATTTCAAAACCTAGGTTTTACCTTGACATCCATAAAAGTTATCATCCCTAAATCTATTATCCAAAACATATATTTTATCTCAAACTCCGTAAAAATTACTCTCAAACGGATTTTCAAATCAGTGTTAAATATGGATAAAGTTTTAAAGTGGGTGTATATTTCACTAGTGCACTCTTTCACACAATTGAGTTCTTGATCTCATCCAACGCTTTTGTAATACTCAATCTTAATTAGTCTAATCAACATCACCCGTCTTCTTCACAAATCTTGTCCCAAAATCGCTAGCCAATGGCATATCACAATTTGTCGCGCAGACACGATTAAACTAATCTCTATGCTTCTTAGAGATGATGATCGATCAGAATAATTGTTGGAGAGGCACCAAGTCATCTAATTATGCTATTATTTAATCGCATATGAGTTAGATTCTTGCTTCATCACTTAACATTTAAATGATTCTAACCCTCCTGAGCATCTAATGCCCACGTTCTATTCGCTTAATTATATATCTCCTTCTCAATCAACCATTGCAGATTCTAATGTTACCTTGCTTTGGAAAAATACAAACAGAATACAAACCAAGTTTGGAACTACTTTCCACTTTTGCAATTCTCTTGTTTGATGATATCCGGCCCGTTCGAGAACGCAGTAGAGAAGTGATTTTATCATTTACGAGGTAAATGTGTGAAGGATATCATTTCATTTTGCGGAAAAACACTGTTAAATACATGTTTGATTTTTTTCAAACATGATTTTAAATAGGTCATTTGTCAGGCTGCAAAATTTTTTTTTAAATAATGTTCATTGGGTAATTTTTTTAATGCTCCTTAATCAACTCTAGCACTATGTGTTTTCCTGGTGAGATCGCGTGTAGTTCGAAACGATCCCAGGATGAGAAAATTGAGGCAGGTGGAGTTGACCGGTAAGGGACATCTTTGAAAAACAAAAAAGAAAAAAATGAGGGAAACGATAATTCGTCACGTTTCACCACGGAACGGAACGCGCGTTCAAGAAGCGGTGGGGTGGGGACCCCCTTTTACCGAGTCACGAAACGCGCTTTCCACGGCCCCCACGCAATTCCTTGAGAAAGACCCACCATTTACTGTTAGCCCACAGAGCAAGCCTCTTCCAGTCTTCCTCCCATCTTCGTAGAAATCCATATCACCGGGTTAGCGATGGTATGTATGACAGCATCAGTGGTTAAGCCTTGCTTGAAACCAAAGGAGCCACGACAAGTAGATGGAGAGTGAGCTTCGAGTTCAAGAAGCATTCCACCCGCAAGCAAACAAATTCAGTTAATGGTAAGAGACACTTGACTCGCAGTGTCACAAAACTGTCATAACGCTTTGGCAGTTTTATCTACCGGTTCAATGATATTCTCATTTACTGGCTTTGTTGTAGCTGCCCTCTCTTGATTCTGTTTTTGTTTCTTTAGCCATATGTTTTACGATTTGGATGCTCTCAACCAACGCCACCTCATAGCCTTGCGCCTCTTGCTTAAGCTTCGGCGATGTCGCAGAAGAGACGCCCCGAAGATGGCAAGGCGAAATCAGAGAGCAGCAGTCCGGAGGATAAGCGCAGAAAGGTTCCCGCCTTTTCCAGGTACTGCTTTTCGGGTTTCCCCGTCTCATCGATTATCTTTTCAATTTTTTCTCCCACCTTTGTTCGTCGCTATGATTTCAGAGAGTTGGAATATTGTGTGATAAATGAAGTGAGAGAACAAATAGGATATTTTGGTCGTTGTATCTGACTCGGTGCTCGCTCTTAGGATGAGAATTCCTAAAAATGCGAAGCGCATATATGCATTTAAACTTAACCGGGGTTTATTACCTAAGGGCAATCAACGATGAATGCTCCATAACCATTCTAAATATGATTGCTATGAGTTTGTCAGAGTGCCGAAAGCTTGATATCTCATTGGGTTTACTTGTTTATGTGAATATATACGTTGTTATTTGTGCTTCAACCTAGAAGCTAAGTGCATTAAGATTAAATGTCGCGCAACCCTGTTTTGAGGAGGGGATCAGGCCTTCAGGGTAGACCTGAAATGAAGAAATTGGTGCAACTATATTATTGATGAATCTATACATCACTTAAAGCGTACGAATCATGAGATGTTACCCTTGTCAAATTAACCCTCTATTGTAGTACAATTTAAGTAGATGGAATTTAATATGAAAAAGAGTAATAGCATTATATAGCATGTTTGATTAACTGAACTGTTCAATTTTGGCCTTTTACTTTAATTATTTTCAATGTTGTTCAGTGTGGTGCACGATGTGATGACATTTAACTATGTCCGGAATCTGCTGGAGCCAATTCTAGAGCCCTTGCTCCGTCGAGTGGTATGGAACTCTCTTATTTCAGATAATTTTATGTTCAATTCTATCATAGTTCTGGTATTGCGTACCCTTTTCAAAGTTTATGCTGTTTTTGAATATATGGTGTTGTTGACTTTTAGGTCGCTCAGATAATTTATGGATGCAATTCATAAGCCCTAGAATGATTGTATGCACCTTAGACAATTTAGGCATGGATTTGTGTGAACCACCATGCTTTGCATGCTGCAGATAAGTTTTTGTGACTTCCATTCGATGGTGGCAATTGTAGTGGCCTGATATGACTCATATGAGGTATCCTTCCACCTTATGGGTGTCTGCACACAGCCTCCAACTAGTCCCCTAATGTATTTCTTTTGTGATTGAACTTCTGGCTTGTCGCAGAGTAGTTGGAAAAAATAAAATTGAATCAGTTCTAATTCCGTTGTATTTCAAGCCACCTTTAAAATTTTAGATGATAAAGTCTGAAGATGTTAAATTGAAAAAAGGGATACTTTTGACTGTAAAAAAAAAGTGAGATTCTCTATTTAAGATGGCCTCTTATTTGTGATAATTAGAAGAAATCAGACAAAAATCAGAGAATTCTTGAAGAAAGAACTTTTTCCTCTTGGGCCAAGAAGAAAGAATCTATTTGAATGAATATGAATTTCCGGGTTCCCTATGATACCAACTTGCTTAATGGATCTTGACTGAGACATTGCTGCAAAAGAGTTTTATTTATTGAAGGAGATAAAATTTTTTTCATCCAATTTAATTGCTATATAAGTAAAGTGTACATGTTCATGAGATGAGTGAAGTACTTATCGGGTTTTATGTGGCATTTTATAATTTGGTCTGTTGAATGGAATATATATATATTTTTTTATTATCATCAATTACTTTTGTAGAGAAACATTAATTTAATGATTTCAAGCGACTTAACGAGACTTGTTCGGACAAATGAACCAAAAGCTGTGATATTGCATTCCTTTTAGATTTTGTGCCATGGGTATTGACTGAAGTAAAAGGTGTTCTTCCAACTGGAATTCTGTGTTGGTAATTACTTCTTTTTGTGGTGGTATCAAATATGGATTTTAATTCTGTAATGTATTAGTTCTACGTTTTCTGGATGGTTGACATCAGATACCAATCATAGATATGACATCTTTGCAGGTGAAGGAAGAAGTTGAATCGGCCCTAACGAGGCATTTAACGAGCATGACACAGTAAGAAACATTCATCTGTCAATGATGAAATTTGCAGGGACAAATTACATGAAATAATCAGGACCAAGAAAAAAAAGAAGGAAACCCCAATGGTTTGAAAGAGTTCAGCTTGACTTCTATATCCTTTTCACTGTCCTTTTCAGGGTCTGTGAGGAGGTTCTTACTCCTGAATCGAGAAATTTGAAGCTGCAGTTCGAAAACAATCTCTCTCCTCCCATCTTTACAGGAGCTCGAATTGAAGGGGAAGATGGCTCCAATTTAAGGATAAGTTTAATTGATTCCCTAACAGGACAGGTTGTTAGTTCAGGACCTGAATCTGCAGCTAAGGTGGAAATTGTGGTACTTGAGGGTGATTTTGAAGATAGAAGTGACATTTGGATGCCTGAAGAGTTTAGGAGCAACATTGTAAAAGAGAGAGATGGGAAAAAGCCTCTTCTCTTGGGAGAAGTATTTTTGTATCTTAAAGATGGTATTGGTGTAGTGGGTGAAATTTCATTTACAGATAATTCAAGCTGGACAAGGAGTCGGAAGTTCAAGCTAGGAGCTAGAGTTGTAAATAACTTTGATGGATTTAGAATAAAAGAAGCAAAGACAGACTCATTTATTGTCAGGGATCACCGAGGGGAATGTGAGTACTTCAAATGTATTTTGGTTTTGCTTTCCCCCCTTCGATGCATGAAGATATAATATTTGCAAATGCCATCTAAGTTCACTTTTGAGTGTACTCCATCCTGAGCCCTGCAGACATTAGAGAATATGATGCATGAAAGAAATGTATTTGCTTGAGTAACCTTTTTTTTTGTTAAATCTAGAATGAACTTGATTGGATATTCCATATTGTAGTTGCTTGTTGGTTCTGAACTTTTGTTCTTTTCCCATATGTGATATCTTTTAGTTGCAAATGATCAATCTTGGTTAGTGTTTTTCCTTAAAAAAAAAAATTCGAACTCCGAATCACCTGTCAAAGCAAGAGAGGAATTGAAAATTACTTATGATTATACTTGGCTGCAGTGTACAAGAAACACCACCCTCCTAGTCTGTCTGACGAAGTCTGGAGATTAGAAAAGATTGGCAAGGATGGAGCTTTCCATAAGCGGTTGAGTCTGGAAAAGATCAATACTGTGGAAGATTTTCTCACACATCTCAACCTAGATTCAGCAAAGCTACGCAGTGTAAAAATAAACTACCTACTGCCTTATTCTTTCTCTGTGTGTATTTGCAGTCATTAGCTATTAATTAATCCTGAGCATATAGAGTTTTGTATCGTCTTATACTTCAAATCCTTCTGTGAGATTTTGCCATCTAAAGGAGTTTAAATAAAAATATCTTGGCTTATTAAAGTTCTCTTGTCCACTGGTTGGATCACTGAGCTTAAAATTACTTCTCCATTGTGAAGTACACCTCCCTGGTAGGGTATATATAATATATGTACTTGTTCACACCCCTGTTTGAAGCATTTTAAAACTGATCTATTATGTGACTTTATCCTTGACACACTTCTATTCTTGTTTATGGCGTGACTGAATTCTTTTATAGCACTGCTACAGAAAACTTTATTGTCAAAATTTATATCAGACATTCAGTAAGCAATTATATTGTTCTGATAAAAAAACACGTGTTATTTCTGGCTAGTGTTTATTTATCCTTGCCAAATGAAAAAAGAATTTCTTGGGCATGTGCAGATACTGGGGACAGGTATGTCCACAAAAATGTGGGAAGCAACAGTGGAGCATGCTCGAACATGTGTGCTTGATAAGCGGAGATATCTGTACTTCCCTTCTCATTCTCAATCAAAAACTGGTGTAGTCTTCAATGCTGTTGGACAAGTGACAGGACTGCTCTCTGAAAACCAGCATGTGCCAGTAGATAAGCTGTCTGAAACTGACAAGGCATTCTTATCTAATCTACTTCTTTCTTTCTTTCTTTCTTTCTTTTGTGTTGCGTCTCCTGCTCCATTTCTTTTCCCCATTTTTAAGCATATTACTAAACCTAATGGATACTGTCAGGCCGATGCTCAAAGCTCAGTAACTTCTGCTATTCAACAAAAGGAAAAATTTGACTCTTTCAATGATGAAGCCTCTCCAATGGAGGGGTGTTCACACTTGGACAATGAATTTTTCTCTTCATACTCACCCAGATCAGATGGATTTAGTGCCAACAAGTTTTTGTCTGCTCAGAAGACTGATCGATTTGATTGCTTCCTAGGGAGTGCCCACACTCCGGATGTTTTGTCATCTGTGTACTCTGCGGGAGCTAGTGGCTTGGATGAATTTTTGTTGCCCATCAATGAAAGCATGAATTTTAGTTATGATCAAACAATTGGTTTTCCAGTCGAAACTCCTAATTCTTTCATTGGTGAAGGAGATACTATGACTCATGTCTTCGATGATCAAGCTCATCATTTCTTTGATCCTGATATTCATCCTTCCTGTCTGGATAAGCAACCAGAAGCACCTGGAAAAGCTCAGAAGAGATGGAGAATGCTATGCAATGTACTAAAATGGCTCCTGTTGAGAAAAAAGAAGCCAGGATTGGGAAGCTGAACATTAAAGGAATGGGTTTGCGTTCTAACATGAACACCTAGCTGTGTTCATGATTGCTGCCTCAATAAAATAGGGATGTAAATTGTTGAGAAAATATTACTATGGCTTATCTAACAGATGTAAATACACATTCGATGACCTTGGCTGTCAAATATCTTGCCAAGGGTCCTTGAAGTGAACTGCTGTTCTTTTATTGTCTAAAGTCTGAGTTGTACATACTTAGTATAATACAGTTAGGAGATGGTTCCTGCTTGGTGGTGAGGAATTGCTTAGACTAGTGGAAGCGATCTTGGCGATTCAGTGGCTTCTATGCCGAATCATAATTTTGTCAGCATGCTGCGGTCAATAAAATCATTCACTCTGAACAACATGTATCAGAGCTCAAGTTTTTTTTTTTTTGGGACAAAATATCAATCATGAGTCTGCTCTAAATGATGTGCTCACCAGTTTTCTTCATTTTTACTTAGAAGAGTGCACGATGTGAAGTTCAGGAAACGTGAGCATGAGATTATGTCCGTATATAAATGGAATCGATTCGACTTTCCTGCAATAGTAAATTGGCTGTTATTTCCTGTAGAAGAGGAGTGAGTGCAAAGAAGGAAAAGAAATCATATACAATTTATTTTTCTTGTTTGTGTTTATCAATTATTGAATGCATCAGTGTCATTGCATGAATATAGAAAATCCAATTTGATTTGCCACTTATAAAGGAAGCCATTAATTTTCTTGGTGAAAAAACAGCCATTTTTTTCTTTTCTTTTTTTTGCCCAAAAAACAGCCATTTTTTTTGCTTATTCATGATGGCTTATATCTGCTTTTGGTCCCAGCATCTAGTGCGTGTTTGTGAATCTGTTGGAAAACTGATTTCATACAAGTTGAGATAAATATATGAGAGGGGTTTTGTCTTAACTTGCGTAAATGTGATTGATAATCACTTCCTAAACATGCATCTAGTTGTTTAGAAGAGCAAAGAAAATTGATTTTTTTCTTTGTGAAAAGAAATTTGTTTTGTAAGCAAAATGCTACAAAGTGAGAGCAAACAACGATATAAATAACAGGTAAACGAAAAAATAGCAATTAATCAAGAAAAATGCAAATAACGACGCAAAAATGACTGTGATGACTTGATAATTTTCACATGAATATCCAATTATAGTATTATACTATATATTTATTATATAATCTTTGTACTCTTAAAATAAAACATATATTAAATAGAACTAAAATAAAAAATTTACTGAATTTTAAAAGAAAAGGAAAAATTAATCTTTTGGCCCTAAACTTATTACTCAGTGCAACTAAGTCTCTATAGTTTTGACTCATGTAACCCAGTTCCTGAATTTTGATTCACTGTAATTCAATTCCTATAGTTTAAACAATTTTATAATTCAGTGTTTGACTTTTATTATATATATTTTTTATTTTCTAAAATATATGAACTAAATTATAAAATAATTAAACTTTACAGATTGAGTTGTTGTAAGTCAAAATTCATATACTAAGTTGTAATGAGTCAAAATTTAGGGATTGAGTTATTACTAAGTTAAAACGAAAGGGATTTAGTTGCATCAAATAAAAAATTCAAAGACTAAGTGGCAATTAGATAAAATTTAAGAGATTAAAATATTAATTTTTCTAAAATAAAATTAATAAAAGCATAATTCATGGTATTGCGCCCCCTCCCTCGCATCTCTGCCTCCCCCTTACCTAACGAGCTTTCTTAAGTTCCATGTCAAAACAGGGAAATGCTGCCATTGGCTCATCAAACATTTCTCTGTTTGACTAACCATCAAACTACAAATGTTCCGTCTTTGAATTTGAACATGAGGTTGGTAATATCTGTTGGACCGCTAGGCGGTCACGTCCAACCCGCCACCTATATCTTTTTAAATTTTTATTTTAAAAATAATATGTTATATATTTTTATTTTTTTTTTATCATATTATTTTTTTAACTTATGATAAATAATATTTAATATATTTAAAAATAGTATAAAATATTTTATTTTTCATATCAACTTTCTATAATGTTATATTTAAAATTATAACAATACATTAATTTTTTTTGTTTTAAAACATTAAAAGTTTTCATTATTAAAAAATTATTAGCAGAAAAAGGATCATATGAGTCAAAATATAATATGACTATGCAATTTTAAGAAAAAAATTGATCAAAAAAAAGAAGAAAAAGAAATTTAACTTTTTAAAAAAATATTTTAACAGACTAGGGGAACAGGGAGTGGGTTGCTGGTAAGTTGGTCCGTCTAACTGTCAACCAATGCGAATTGCGGGCTGACCCGTTTTCCGGCACTTATATGACTGGAAGCGAGTAAAGAGCAGCAACCTTTTTGTATAAATAGAAGCGAAATCATATCGCAAGTAAAAGAAAAGTGAAGGAGTGATGATGAGAAGATGAACACCGCAGAAGGCCATGTCATTGTTCTTCCCTACCCTGCTCAAGGCCACATCAACCCACTCCTTCAATTCGCAAAACGAATAGTCGCAAAAGGCCTCAGAGCCACTCTTGGCACCACGCCTTACACAATCAAGCATGTAAACGCACCGACAGTTTCCATTGAACCCATCTCAGATGGCTACGATGAGGGCGGCTTCAAGCAAGCTCCAAGTGTAGAAGCCTACTTAGAGTCCTATAAATCGGAAGGATCCAAAGCTTTAACCGAGCTTGTGTTGAAGTTCAGAGACTCTTCTTTTCCTGTTCGTTGCATTGTATACGATTCCCTGCTTCCTTGGGCGCTTGATGTGGCGAAGCAGCTTGGGATCTGTGGCGCAGTGTTCTTGACCAATTCAGCTTCTGTGTGTTCACTGTATTGGCGAATCAGAGAGGGTCGACTCAGTTTGCCTTTGAAGGATGAAGCGTTTCCGATCCAACTGCCCGGACTTCCTAGTCTTGAATTATGTGATTTGCCAAGTTTTATTGCGCGCCCTTTTGATCACTCCGCTTATTTGGCCGCAATTATGGACAAGTTTGAGGCTCTGGAGCTCAATGACTGGGTTTTCTGCAACACCTTTCAAGAACTGGAAAATGAGGTAACTTCAAGGCCTAATTAGTTTCATTCTTTGATTTTGTGAGGATGGGGGGTTTAAATATTTACAACTGAAAATTTATACTTCCCCCTTCATTGCAGTAATACTAAATTATTAATGGAAAATTAAATAAAATCCAGATAAAAAAATTAAATACAAATAGGCCTCTCAAATTTTATTGATACTCATAAATTTTAAAGATTTAATTTAATGTTTACAAGTTAAGTTGCATGATTTACATGTCAAATTATAATTTATAAGTAGTGTGTTTTTTTATTTTATTTTATATTGAGGATTGAATCACATCCTTGACTATATACATGCAATTGTATATTTAGAACTGCCACCCATATGACTGAGACTGTGAATGGACTCACTCTTTCCCCCCTTGCATTTGTCTTGAACTGCAATATGTTAGTGAAGCAAATACTGATTAGTCCCTAAATTAATGGTATATAACTGCAATAAGCTAAAAGGCCCTAAAGTATTTGAAGCAGTTATGCCAGATTGAAGCCAAAATTTTCTTGCCAGTTGCCACACATGATTTAGAAAAATTCAGAGCCTAAAAACAAGTTCTTAACGTCAGTTTAGCTCATTCATAAGTGACGTTTCTGTATTGTCGTTGATAGCTAGTGAAGTCATTGGAAGGCCAATGGCCACTTATAACGGTTGGTCCAATGATTCCATCAGCCTACCTTGGCCAGCCATCAGACGGCGACACAGCTTACGGTGCTAGTTTCTGGGAACCAAGCAGCCATACCTACTTGACGTGGCTGCACACAAAACCTCCAAAATCAGTGGTGTTTGTGTCATTTGGAAGCATGGGAACTACCTCAGCCAAACAAGCCCAAGAAATTGCCAAGGGCTTGAATGCAAGCAAGAAGCACTTCTTATGGGTTCTGAAAGAGACTGACGACAAATTACCACAAGATCTGCTAAACAATGAAGGATTGGTGGTGAGTTGGTGCAACCAAGTGGAAGTGTTGGCTCACCCAGCTGTGGGTTGCTTTGTAACTCATTGTGGATGGAACTCTGTGTTAGAAGCATTGTGCATAGGAGTTCCAATTGTGGGTGTGGCTCATTGGAGTGATCAGCCTACAAATGCTAAGCTTGCACAAGAGTTATGGGGAGTGGGTTTAAGGGCAGAGAAGGATTCAGATGGGATTTTAAGAGGGGAAGTGCTGGATAAATGTTTAAGAGAGGTTATGGATGGAGAAAAAAGTGAAGATATTAGAAGGAATGCTTCTAAGTGGAGCGAAACTGCAGCCAGAGCTGCTGCTCCAGATGGGAGTTCAGACAATAACATCAGCAGGTTTATAAGAGTCTTAATGGGATGAGGGAAATTATATTTTATATCTGTCAGTGTATCAAATTGATCTATTTGGACAAGGCACACACGATTGTACCTTTATGTTTGTTTATGTATACAAATATGCTAATGGAAAATTTTAGTTTTTACTAACCCTCTTCTGTCTTAGTTGTATTGAAGTGCCGGTGTGCATTGGTAATTCAGAAGGTGCCGGTGTTAACTTGTGTTTACTTTGATCCGATAAAATATTAAAAGATCTAAGATTTACGAAAATTCTAGGTAGAAAGATAAAAAAAAATACTTACAAGTGATAATGAGTAAGGATGCATATATTCAAGATCTTACAATTCATCCAATACAAGAAGGGCAACCAGAAGTAATACCGGATATAGACACATACATCATGGATAGGGGAACTTCCTGTGTTTGTGTATTTACGTACGAATGGTACTTTTATACATAATGTTCCATTAGGATTCACATGCCCCAGGTGATATTTTATATTTATATACATTCAGTTCTTATTTTAGCTCATCGCAGCAAAAGTTATCCAAAAAAAAAAAAAGTTCCCTAACACACTGAAATAGACATGAACTTTTCGACCAAAAACACAGACATGAATTCTGGGTAACATGGAGAAGAGCTGTGACACGTATCAATGTTGGCTTGTTTTTCAAACCACGCTCATATAAATGAAACTTTAAAAGTTGTGAATAAAATATTCACAACCATAAGCTTTCATGGCAATTCACATCTTGCAAGCGTTGCTGTCTTTGCATACTTCGCCCTGTAAAGAACAGGGATAACCAAGTGCATGCCAACACCAAACAAATGTCAAATCGAGCATGTTAAAGTGAGTATAGTGTGTGATGAAAAAGCTAATTAACAATAAGAACCCAAAAAGAACACTTGAATGGAATCAGATTATCCAAGGCTTCTTAGCAGTATGCACATTGACTTAGTGACAAATCTTAGCAGTCTTTATTCAGATTGTCATGTACCAGATAATTCGGGTTGGTTATGGAAACGAGAATTCTTAGTTCTATATCTATCTGCGCATTATTTAAAATAAGTGTTCATTTTAGGGCATTTTGCTGAGCTCAACAGTCACACCTCTTTAAACCCACATCGGACTTGGAAGTCCTACGTTTCAAACTAACAAATGGTCTTCAAAATTTAATCAAAACATTCCAAACAGTTTCCCTCTTTGCAGATAAAGATAAAAAAAGATTCATTATTAGCAGCTCTATGAATGTATGAGTTCAAAGAAAGTCTCAAGATAACCTCCAGAATTTCAGAAGACTTTCTAACATCAGTTTTTTTTATTTATTTAATCTATTTCCTACACTTTTGTCCTGTTTTATCCAGCAGATTTTTTCTCTAACGACAAATATATTAACTTATGCAGTTGCTGTGTACCAACCTTATTTTTCCGGGTTTTCAATATATCTTCCATAGGCGGTCGGCCTGAAATTAAATGAAAAAAATGTGAATACATCAAATTGACAATCTAAGCATTAATATATTGGTGCGTCTCACAGCAAAGGCCAGTCTTGATTCCTAGTCATGGAGGCCTCATCGGAACTACTAAAAGAAAAATAATGTAGAAGTGAAAAATGCAACAAAAATTGCATGATGTATGCCAACACATGGATTGATATCTGTTGATCACGTGTGAGAAGACAGCCTATCAAAGCAATCTGGGCTTAGAGGCTTCATGCTTCTCAAATATGAATATCACTACATCAGGCTAATTCGGCACAACTAAAGCAGAAAGGCATTTACTCTTAGCAACAGAGCCATGATAGAATAACTATCAGAAAACTTTGGTAGAAATTGTTCATGTAATGTGTTCTTTGCTGTCACCTGTAATTTGAAGACGGTATTTAGCCCACACGCCATATATTGCATCAGCAATTGTAGCAATCTGTAAAAGGAATTTTCATACATTAATGACATGATATATAAATAAAGAAACCGTGTTCACTGCAAGCACACACAAGTGAGAGTGTCTCAAAGTTGAAGGGTGAGAATGACTTACTGGTTCATATTTTGTAATGGCATAAACCCAACCAAGGCCAACTTGTTCATATAATCTCCTAAATGCCTGCAATATATCTTACATTCTATAATTATAAACAAGTATTCCTCCAAAGATTCACCATTGTATTAAAGGCCTTAACAGAAACTCTTTTTGGGCATGTCCATGTCAGATTTTATATAACGATCTGTACAAGGTATTGTGTTTGGTTTAAACTGAATATGAGAGTAGCATGCCTATAAGCCTATGAACGATGCTCTAATTGCTCAACTTCGACTTGTGCAAACTACTTTAAAGCATTCATATTAGAGCGAGGTTACTTAAAGCTGCCACAGAAATGCAAGAATTTCCCATGTTTGAAACTAAGGACGATCAGGAAAGAAGACTTACCTCAACATCTGTGACCACTGTTCCATCTGAGAGAATAGCATGAATTCTTCCCATAACCTAAACGAGAAATAACCACATTGTCATAGTATCTCTCCAGATCAAACAAATGCATGTAATCTTGCATGTTAACTGTTCAATGCGCATGGCCAGTGAGAAACCTTCTCACAAGGTAAACATCTTCCAACAATGACATCATATAATGTTTGTATAACAAAAAGAAAGAGATCCAGCAATCATGTGAAAAAGGACAAAAAAAAACTGACTTCATTTCGAGAAAAGTGGAGCAATATGGAGTTTCTATTATCTAGAATGCAAAAGTAGTTGTCATAACTCATAACCCTCTAAACGACCTGTAAAGGTTCACCCAAAAAAGGAAGAACAGAACTTCATGATTTATATTTATAAAATTCTTATTGAAGACACGAGCGGTTATGCATAGACTGCAAACTCACAGCTTCGTAGTCGAGGCCTTGATTCTCCTGCGGAGAGTAGTCATCTGAACTTATATCAACAAATTTGATTGTACGGTAGGTCATATTCCTCTCTCTTAGCATATTGACCTGACACAATTAACAAATTACAATTTAGGCTAAAACTATAATTTATTAGCGAGTCTAGTATCTACAGCAAAATATTGATAAGTTTCACTTTTTGTCCAACAACAAAACACCCATAACTTTCATGTCCATATTGTATATGCCAAAGCAAAATTACTGTACGTGAGCGCTAGCAATAGGAGGCACACCTCGCGCATGCAAAGTGGACAATCTCCGTCATAAAGCATTTTGATCTTCCAGTCTTTGGGTGATTGTCCTTGGTCTTCTTTCTTGGAGACTTCGATCTCCGCAGCTGCCTGACTAATTGCCCGAATTTGACATTGAAATCCTGGACGACGAAAAGAACGATCAGGATTTGAGAGCTTAACTTGATAGAAGGAGGTAATCTCAGATAACCCCCATTCATATATCCAGATAAAAAAGTGTAGCCTATATATGAAACTTCACTTCGTTCGCTCAGAAGTTAAGAAGATAATGTATGAAAAAGAGGATAGGGGACTCACCGGGTCGACGAATAGGAATTGTTGGAAGGGTATTGGGGTGATATGAAGGAGGATTATGGGGCTTGATTGCAAAACGGCGAGGGATTGAGAGGAAAATTGGGGTTCTTCGTCTTGCAATGAATGAAGAGGAGGCACAAGCAATGGAAGCACCGGCTGCTCCTCTCAAAGCCATTTCGGTTGCTGAGACTTCCGGTTGAATGGTTTGTGGGGAAATGTCACGGCCATAAATCCTGATCTGCCATAAATATTCAGTGGTAGATATGCAAAGGCCTAATTTTTTCCATGTTATGGATCAGAGCGTGCCAAGTATATTTAACTTCAGCCAAGTAGGTTCATGTAATGCAACAGAGTGCGCCACGTGAATTAATATTTCTTTTTAATGTCTACGCTTAATTAACGGCCAATACGGGAGGTTTTTTTATACACAAATTTTAGGGAAGGGTTGGGCTCACCCACGATCTAAACACAGGGCACCTAACTCATAATTTATTGGGGCATGTTTATACGGACACTAGAGCATGTCAAGCAAGTCTTTTAATTCTGGTCACACAAGTAGGTCAACCCAATTTCACTAAGCTGTGGTGATGCCTCCCCAAGCACCGCGATTAAAGCCACAACAAAGTGACACTTCCAGGAATTAAACTCTTTACCTTTAGATGAGAGTACTAGTCCAATCATTCGCCAGTTAATACGGGAATTTTTTTTTTTTACAACTGCCCTATTGACTTTCATATGTTTGCATTGATCTTGGTTCTAACACAAAACAATTTAAATGAAATCCTAAGGACAATATAGTATGGGATCATTTGCTGCCGTTTCAAATGCTTTCTGGATTTGTTAGATTAGCTCATTTTTATATTTATTTTAAATGTTTCTGCACCATATGAAATTAGTAGATAAAGTAAATTTTGTTTTGAATTGGTTAAAAAGTGTTCTGGAGTGTTCAATTGTGATATTAGGCACAAACACTTGTATTGGGAATTGTCTTTATTCAAGTATAACCACGTTGCTTATCAATCAATCATATTTTATACAGAAAAGCTCATTACCACTTATACATGTTTCTATAGACTGAAAGAATGCTTTTTTTTAAAAAAAATAAATAAATATAACTCTTTTTATTAAAAATAATATTGTTCGACAGGTATCAAATACAAATATACCTCTTAAAAAATTATCCTCTTTTACTACATTAACCAGAATGCCATCTTATCAACGTTGGAGTGGTCCGACAAGATGAAAGAAAACAAAGCTGATTGTCCTCTGCAACTCATCATGGCTGTAGCCCTGTCTTAATTAACTAGTATCAAATGTGCGTGTAGGTGAGATATGACGTATCACTTTTTAATTGTTTAAAGAAAGTATAAACTAAAGGGATATGCAGTTGGACGACTTACTTTCAGGTTTACTCGGATTCACTGTGAGCGATCAAATATCCTGTTCTGATATCGAAAACCCATATGAGGTTGTGCCCACCCACCATCTTCTTTTATGGAGAGTGGAAGGCAAAGTTATATCACGTTCTTCAAAAAAGCTTGATGTATATTGATGTCTTATTTAAAGAAGTTCTGATTGAAGCCTCTTTGATTCACCTTATTCCTCATGCTCCACCTAGTTGTAGGGAATAATTTTTGATTGATCAATCGGTATAAACTCAAAAGATGGTTTAGTAATTTTCTACTTTCGAGCTTAGCTCGCCCCTGTAACCTTTAAAAGAAAAGAAAAACAAGAAGATAAGGAGATTTGCTGTGTTGGCCAAAAAAAAAGGAGATTTGCAGTGAAAGTTATACGTTAATAAAGTTTATAGAGTTTGTACTTTGATCTTGCTATACCCATCCGCAATCAAATCAAAATAAGTAAATTTTAAATTTACAAATATTTTTCGACTAATAATAATTAATTATTTGGTTCATTTTCTTAATTAACTAGTTAATTGTACTCAGCACTGAAGGACAACATGATATGATAATACTAGCAATCTAGTTTATAATTAAGAAAAATTCATCCCTGTCCTTTCGAGCTTCGACGGGGGGTTTTTCACTTTTCAGGTTTCTGTGCACCAGTCGTATTATTCACTCGACCAAATGGCGTTCTTGCTGAACAAAACAAGTATTGCTTCCCATTTTCGATCTCACTCCCAGGTATTTCGGTATCTTCTCCGCCGATCGTTTGCGATTGTTTCAATCATTACTAAAACGATTTTTCTATGTCAAATTGGATTCGTGCTCTGGCTTTTTGAACTCCCTTCGTGATGAAATCCCAAAAATAGCAGAAGAGGGAGGATTTGCTTTCTATCGCGCGCCGTGAATTCCACATCGAACCCGGGGCTCGTGAAAAAGCTGTAAGGCGTAGACTTCCATTTTGCCTCTTCTATTCAATTTTTTTTTTTTGCTTGTTGGCCCCAGATCACTTGTTGCCTGTATATGAGCTTTATGAAATGCTAGCTGGGCGTTTAGAACCCAATTAATTTTGTTGTCTTCATATATTTTTTTTTTTTTGCGAGCAGCTGATCAATGAAAATGGGTTTTGCGAATTAGGTCAACGCAGTGTTGTAATTGATTTTCTGGGATTTGTGTCTGAGCTAGTGGCTCAAATGAGTTTTTTACTTGGTTTGTAGGATGGCTTATAATTACTATTCGCTGCAAAGCTGAATGAAGCTTAGAAGATAAAGTCATACAAACTTTGCCACTCCTTACAGAGTTTCCATTGCATGAACTTTTGAGCATTGTAGAATCTTAATAAAGTTGCATTTTTTTCCTGAGAAAAGCAGCTGATCTCACATACTATCGAATATGCTTTGACAAGTTCTGTTCTTTGCATGATTGGGTCACTTTGTTTGCATGATTTTTGTGGTTCTTTCCGATTTAGTTGTGTGCTTTATTTAATAACACCCAATCTTGCAGCTCTTGGCTGAGGATCCATCTCTGAAGCCGTTCAAATCGTATAAGAAGAGTGTGTCGCGACTCAAGAGAATTGGGGATGTTCTAACAATTGTTGTTGTTGCAGGTATGCTGTTTTCTATTCCTGATTCCGTGCAGGGTTGCATGCACTGTTTTTGTTCAACTCTTATGGGGTTATTTGGTTCTTATCTTTAATAAAGCGCAACAATATGAATAAACCAATATCATGCATGGACTAATAGGGGACAAAAGAAATAGGGATTCTTTATTTTTCTGATATCTTCGACAAGTGGATATTTCCTGAACATACCATTCTAGGATAATAGTGCTCTCTGGATTCTTGGGGAACTTTGGAGATTGCTGATGCACCATTTTCAGAAGGCTGGTCCTTGATTGAGTCAATAGATTATTTCTTACTGAGTGCATTGGGTATATATATGCATGTTTTTCTAGATTAATTATTTCCTCAATATAAACTTATGTTATCTTTAACATTGAGCAATGTGTTTACTGGGGTAATTCCAGTTTGCTTTGAAACTTGTGCGCTGGATCTCCTTTCAGTTTGGAAGGTCTGTTTCATAATTCATAAATACAAAAGTCATCAATGTTTTTGACGTTTAGGCAGTTAGGATGTTTCAAATGTTTCTTAAAGGTTTGGAAAGCTTTGGCAATTGTTGAAATCTTGAGTTCTCATTTGTTGCATATTCATGAACACTGTCACTGAAATTGATGATGGTATATTCAGTAACAAATTTGACTTCAATAACAACAAATGGAGAATACTCGATCTGATGACTGATTTTCACCTCCTGTTTAGCTCCAAGCCTCCTATCTTTGGCCAGTCAGGAATGATCATAAAAAAGAGAGTAGGATTTATACTTAAAAAAATAAATCTGGCTATAAGAAATGTAACTGGATTCCACCAAACCACAGGTTCCCACACCAAATAATCTTGTTAATCAATGATACCATCAAATTAGCCTTATGCCTTGAGTGGGACACATATCAAGCAAGGATTTGCTTTGCTTTGTGAGCTTCTATTGGAATTTCCTTTGCAAGATACATGTGGCCCACACCGTTAGCTATTAAACAGACTTGTTAATGTTATCCCACCCTCCTTTACTTGCCTCTAATGGCTATATCTCTAGCTCAGAGAAAAGATGAAAGAAGAGCCATGGTAATGCTAAGGAATCAAAGTCATGAGGCGCTCTGACTGAGATTTTTCCCTCGAGTGTGATGTGGCCTCTTCAAAAGACTGATTCAATACCTTCTCTGCCCCTATTTACTTGTTCTCAATGGAAAAACACACAGACCAAGGAGAAAGCAAAATCTATGTACATACTATGTAAGATTTTGCTCTCTATTTAATACCGCAATGTTCTAGATCTTAACTGCCTCCTTTTAATGCCCTCCATCTAACCAGGACCTTATTGGAAACAATTAATAATTATACCTTAAAATTTAGAGCAGGACATATATTTAGGGACGGAATGAAAATTCAGATCAAGACAAGTAAGTAGGGACAAAGGAAGTACCATTTTATCCCACCGATGGTGTAAATTGTTTATGTTTAATTTTAATAACTCTAATATTTTCATCAAACTTTGAGGGGGAGGGTATGCATATTTAGATTGGATCCGGATGACCGTTATCTTATTTCAAAGATTCAGTCCATGACTTCTAATGTCTCATATGCTTTCTTTTTTTTTTTTTATAAACCTTTCATGCTTTCTGACAATATGAGTTTGTGCTTCTTATATGTTTCTGCAGGATGCTGTTATGAGATATATGTGAAAGCAGTAATGAGAGAAGAAGCTCGGAATCAGGCAAGGGACCGCAGTGCATAATGAAGGGAATATTGTTATATTGTTAGTTTGTTACATTTGTTTGTGGCAACAAGTAGACCCGTGATGACTAGCGATGTGTTTTTTTTTTTTTTTGCGGCCATCTACTAGCGATGTGTTAAAACTTGGAATAAGCCGAAAAGCATCTGAATCCAAAATGCCTGTCACTTCAATAATTTTTCCACCATCCTACTGTTTATTTGGATTAGCAATAGAAGCTATTTTCCAATGTGATTTATGATCTACGAATTAAGTATATGAAAAGAATTTTATCAGAGTTTGGATGAATATGGTTTTTCAACACCAATGTAAATAAGGCATAAAAGTAAAATGAGAGGCAAGGTTGTGTTTGGCAGTTGCTTTTCAAGGTCAAGAATGCATCTCCAAGGGAGGAATGCATTTTGGGGAGAAACCAAACCCAAAATGTGTTCCTCTTCCAAAATACATTCCTAAAATGCATTTGAGTTTTTCAGACGGCTTGCCTGCTTAGAGAAGTTGAGAGACGGAACTTGGGAGAACTGGTGACTGTTTGTGGTGATGGGCTTTTCTAGAAAATGACACTGTGACATCTGCCCTCCGCAGAAAAGAAAAACTACACCCTTTTAAAATTTTCATCTATTTATGTATCAAAAAAAAAATTTCATCTATTTATTGTCTCATTTTCCTTAAATCCCGAAAAGACTGTTATTGTTTTGACTAAAATATTTTTTTTTGGGTGAAATGACTAAAATATTTTTTAAAATATACTTCTGCCCCAAAAAAATAAACCATGTAATTTAGTCATTAATTTAAAATGGATGAAGCTTATTTTGAAAAATTTTAATGATGAAATGTGTTTCCATAAAAAGAAGCAATAATAGGTCACTATGGTCGGCCATGTCAGGTAGGTTAGCATTAATGAATGCCTTAACTTTCTCAATTATTGCTTCCACAGTTACATTATGAAGTGATAATTAATTTTTTCTCCTTCAATTTTTAATCTAGTTATAATTCAATCCCTTACTAATGGTTGAGTGTGACTTTTGATTCAATTAAATATTAGTCCTTGTTTTTTTTTGACTTTTTTAAGAAATTGATCCTTATCTACCCACTTCATCACCGAATCATCCAACGTGCTAAAATAAGCGCTGATGTGGCTGTCAAGTCACCTTCTTGTCACCATCCTCCCTCCACCTCCTCCTCAAGAAACCTCCTCTGTCTCTGCAAGAAACCTCAGATTCATCCTCTCTCGCTCATTCTTCAACGTTCAAGACATATAGCAGTTGGACCAATAGATCCTGCTTCTGATCCTATTGGTTATTGCAAGCTTGTTTTGACTACCACTCTTTTCACTGGGCTATTTCAGACTGCCTTTGGCCTCTTCACGTCTCGATCATCACTACGTTAATTAATTTAGTAATTAACTATTCCTTTGTTGTTTCACTTGATCGTGTGTGTTGTGTGTGTGTCCGGTGAATGAACAGGTTGGGGTTCTTCGTGGATTTTCTGTCGCATGCTGTTATTGTTGGATTCATGGCGGGAGCCACCATTGTTATTTGGTCTTCAATAGTTGAAAGGACTGTTTGGTATGTATCATTTCACCCACAAGACCGACATTATATCTGTCCTCAAAGTTTCCAGTAGATCATTCCAACATCCTGTATTTTACTTCTCTTCAAATAGTTGTCTAGACACTTGCATTGCATATATAACAAGTCTTCATATTCATTAATCGTCTTGATACATGCTGGGATTTCTTCAAATACAGTGGAATCCTCGTAATTTCTTCCTGGGATCCTCATTCGGTCATTCCTGATCTTCATTCTAACAACCAGATTTGTGATGAGTGATTTCTTAATCATTGGTTATTTCTTTTTTCCTTATTTTCTGATTAATTCCAACATTACTGATGAAAGACTTGATAATTAATATTCCGGCAGGCTAAAAGGAGGAAGCTGTTTTGGCTTGCTGCAATCTCATCTCTCGTATCAGTGAGAGGTTCAACTCTCATTGTTTTTGTGACGAGCTGACAAAAATGTTGTAAAAGTTTGTCCTATGTAGGTGTGTCAAATGAAACAAGTACCTCGTTGCTTGGGAGAATGAGAGCTCAAAGTCCATTTGTCAAGCTGTTTTATGGGCTAGTAACGTGGGCAAAGAGGAATGGTAGGTTCGTAGGTACAAAAAACATGCCACCATTGAAAAATTCAGTTGAAATCCGACGACTTCCCTGTGTGCCAGTTGAAGGAGTGTTAGCACATTTTTACGAAAAATATTTTTGGGTTACCGGAAGTGTTTTTTTCTTCAATTAATTCAAGAGGCCTACCGGAAAATGTATCTTTTTTGAGTTTTAGATTCAAGGGTCCTCTCTTTTCGAATATTGACTGTTTCCAACGGTACCATCAGCCTTACAAGTGTGTCTGTTCGGCCAAGTGTTTTCCGACGCGTCTTGTGCCTCTTCCGCCTCTGGTCTGTGCCTATAAATGGATTGCCCATCAGAACTCATTGGACACAGGAAAAATTCCTCCCCCGCTCTCATTGTCACTTTCCTCCTTTGGGTTCTTGCCTTCTTCCGTCAATTCTGTTATTCCTGTTACTGCATGAGGGATCCGTTTAATCCTATAAGGTTCCGCTTCATCTTGGTCGATTGCAGTACAGCGTCCTTCCTTCGATATGACTCGGATCGTTTGTTCTTCTGCTCTTACTACAATCAACAGAAAATGGAATCAATATTTTGAAACGCGTTAAAGGAGGATTGAACCCAAGCTCCATCAATCAGCTTGACTTCAAAAGCCCCCACTGGTCACAGCCAACGGCGGCAGCAACATCTAGGGGTTTCTGAAACGGCTCTGCTAATTCAAAGTTGCTAAATGTCCTAGAGGAAGAAGGAGAGCGTGCGGTGATGACGACCGTAGAACCCTTTGTGCTATGAGGGGCACAGGTGCAGGAGAACACGTTGAAGAAGGAGTGAGAGAGGATGAATCGGAAGTTTCTTGCAGAGGTGGAGGGAGGATTCTTGAGGAGGTGGAGGGAGGATGATGATGCACGTGACTTGGTAGCCACATCAGCACATTTTTTTAACACTCAGGATGACTCAATGATGAGGTGGATGTGTAAGGATGATTTCCTAAAAGAATAAAAAGACTGTGATTGAATTTTAATTGAGTCAAAAGTTTAAGGGTTTGGTCACAATAAGTCATATATAAATTATAAGTGGGTTAAAAGATGAAAAGTGAAAAGATTAATGTTCCCTTATATTTATTTATGTTAGTGGTAAAAATTACTTTTCTAATATAATTTACGATTTACGATGTAAACATATGAGAGATGGTTTATTTTAATTTCTGTGCACATGATTTTTGAATGTTATCCCATGCAGGCCTATTAATATATTGAAAGTTGTGAATAAAATGACTAGCATAGAAGAAAAGATTCAAAGGTGCAAGAGTTTATCACTTCAATCGAAGCACGTCAGGTGAATCAAATGAAGACGATGACTGTAACCCCTAAATGAAGCTTCATTTTTAAGCAAAAGAAAAAAAAAACCGTGGTTATGGGGTTTCCATATAAAATGTGACGGTTTTATAGAAGCCGAACCATGCAGAGGAGGAGGTAGCTGCTGGGGTTTGACCCTGCAAAGCTTTGCTGTCTAGTTTAGTTGGGAGTGAGCAATCATGCATTGTTTGGTCAAAGTGTTTATTGATTGTGCATTGGGACGTAGCTTGCATATATAAGTGATGCGAGGGTAAGGTTGTGGGGTTTCAATCTGAATGATGTGTGATGCACATTCATTTGGTGGAGTGGAGAGGCTGTGTGGTTGAGCTGATAGACACAACTATGATTTGTTATCAGGATTCCTCAAGTCAAGGACCCTATCTGATCCTTGAATCTACTCCTCAATCAAATGAGATACGTTATGGTTGTCTGTTGACTCGTGTATGGAATCACAGTTCATAGTCACTATTTATAGATGTTGAAACAATTTTTTTTTACATATTTACTTTATATATCGTAAATCTTAAAAAGTTGATTTTGATGGCTCCAATTGTTATTCTAAACATGCACTTGGCTACCATGCATAGACTTGCCTAATTTATTGATGATGCACTTGATAGAATGATAAAAGTATTTTGGGAAATTATTATAGGGTTTTTAGGAAGGAATTTAATTATAAAAAAAATCTTAATAACGAGTGAGACGTATAAATATATTATATTTCTTACGCTACAATTTCTTACGCATGTTCCTTAGTTACACTGCAATAAGTTTTTTTTCTTTTTAAATAAATTAAAATTATCAATTGTGAAAGGAGTAAAAGTGAAACAATCCAAATCTAAGGGACAAATTAGAGCCATCATGCTTCCTTTCGTCAAACAGTTGGAAAACTCAAAACCGCGGCATGTTGGAAGATCTCAGCTAGGCAAGCCAGGTCCCCAAAACTTCACCAAATTCGAGCAATATCATAACTCAGCATTCGTGAGTGGGGCCAGACAGAGCCGTCACGAGGAAGCTCCGAGTCACTGAATCACCAGCACTACCGAACTGTCCATTATGAGTTCCAGCTCATTATTGTATATTTTTGTCTCAACCCAATACTGTTGGCCCACGTCACCCACCGGTATGCCTCCCCCTCTTCTCCCTTCCCTTGAGCTGTAAATATTCCAAAGCCCCCACACTCAAATTTGAAAACACAGAGCGCTAAACAAACATCAACTCTTGTCTTGGTTCATTCAATTCTTCGAAGTTCGAACCTTCCGCTCTTGATTTTGACATGGCGACTTTTGCAGGCACTACCCAGAAGTGCAAAGCCTGTGAGAAAACAGTGTATTTGGTGGATCAGCTTACTGCTGACAACAAGGTTTACCACAAGTCTTGCTTCAGATGCCACCATTGTAAAGGTACCCTTAAGGTGAGTTAGAGACATTTCTTCTTCCATGAAACATACAACACAGATTACGTTTGTATTTAGTGTTGGCTGTTTGATCCGATGATGCATTTGGGCTTTCATCTGCTCTCACGTTCTCTGAAAAGAGAAAAAAGTACAATTTTTTTGCGTTTTTTGCCTTCGATGAGGATCTGTTCAACGCAAGATGAATTTCTCCAGGAAACTTGGTGTTGATATGCTCTACCAAGGTGTTCTGTTTCCAATTCCATTTATAATGATTGGATAGTGCGTTTTTGTGGAATTGATTATAATGGATAGAGAGAATGTGTAGCTCTCAATTATGAAGTCGTTGTGGATTCATTTATTGAATCCAATCTACCCTCCTTAGGCTTGACATTCTAGTGATGGTGATGCTTTTGCTAGTCATTATGCATGATCCAATAAATTTGTCTGTTCGGCTGGTAGTGAGTAGATGATGGCTTGATGAACTACTCAACTAGGAATTACTTGTAGTTGCTAAACTTTTCAAACTATAATTATTCACAAGTTATGAACTTTGGATATGAGAGCCACCAGTATTTTAACTTATGTCTATTCCGCAGTGATATCTGAGTTGGGGATGCATTTATATCATGATTATTTATGATCACGATATACAACTGGTATATGTTAGAAGGCTTTTTAAACCTTGATAGCGGCACATGTAAAGCAGCCATTGACATGCTGTCTGATTTTCCTTTTGTTGGATGGATAGTGAGAAATTGATTGCAACTTTCTCGTTGGTCTCATAATATTTTGAAATGCAGAAAGATTAGCATCTAATACATTTTTTTCCTCATGTATTGTTCTTTAGTTGTCACCCTATATGTCCTCATTCATTATTCTCCTCGTGCACCCCTGCAGTTGAGTAATTATAATTCCTTTGAGGGGGTTTTATACTGTAAGCCTCATTTTGATCAACTCTTTAAGATGACTGGCAGCTTGGAAAAGAGTTTTGAAGGTGAATTGCTGTCACTGAAATGTTTATAAAACTTATCCAATTCTTCGAAGTTTGAATTTATACTCAGCATGTCTATGTTTTCTTCATTCATTCCTCTAACTTAATATTTGTCACTTATAGGTATTCCAAGAACTGTTAGAGTTGACAGATCTAGTGATCAGGTACTTTCATATCCTTAAAAAAAGATGCTAACGAACTCTGATGGAATTTTTCTACTATTGATTTCCAGTGCACCTATAGTGAGTTTGAGAGATGTGCAGGTCCAAACTAATAGTAAAGTTTCAAGTTTATTTGGCGGGACTCGAGAAAAGTGTGTTGCTTGCAAGAAAACAGTTTATCCAATTGAAAAGGTATATAAATATACTTGAGCGAACTTTTTCTATAGTGTCTGGTGGTCATTGCTTTTTCAAATCACTAGATCACTGATGGACGCTTGGTAGTATGAGGTATCGAATCCAAATTTGACACTGGAAATTAAGTTAGAAAAGTTTGAATATCCAAGAGCTAGGGTCAATGAATAGATATTCCAGTGCAAAGTTTTCTCAGAACTTTTGTCTGGATATTTGATAGCTTTAAACCTCTGTTTCCTGATGGTGGAAAATAGGCCTCTATGATGAGTTAATGAATAGAAAGAACAGAAACATGTATGGAGAAGAGGAAGTTAGGTTAAATTATTAATCTCATCAATTATTGAAGTAATATGTTCTACAACTTTGTACAATATCATGTGTAATATGTTCATGTTCTCCGATGATTCTGTTCTTCTGCAGGTGGCTGTTGATGGAAGTTCTTATCATAAGGCTTGTTTCAGATGCACCCATGGAGGTTGTGTAATCAGTCCATCAAATTATGTGGCTCATGAACATCGCCTTTATTGTAGGCACCATCATACTCAGCTCTTCAAGCAGAAGGGTGACTTTAGTCAGCTTGACAAGCATGAGAATGGCAATGGGGTGACTGAGAACACACCAAATGAGTGATACTTCAACCCATCAACTTTCTGCGGCCATGCACAAGACTTGATGATGGCATTCTATGTTAGACATCAAATGCAGAAGTTTGTTTCAATACAATAGAGATGTTATTGCATTTCTTCTTGTTTATTTTGCATGCAATATTTTGGTGAGGAAATATTGTGACAAGAGAACTCAAGATTTTGTGGGCAATTGAGTTTGAGTATTGAGAAATAATTATTAGATAATCTTGAACTGCTATTCAAAAAATTATCTTGATGCTGTATTAACATCCTGCTTTTAAGATTTCCGGAAGCTGCTGCCTTTCTCTTTGCTGTCAGCATTTTCTTTTGCATATAACGGGCCTGAGATGTCGTTCTGTTTTTCCCATGGATTAATTTGTTCATTTTTCACGTCAACATGAATGATCATGTTAGAGAGCTATAAATTTATAGGTGT
>JANTPZ010001068.1:0-24773 GCA_025593235.1 Vachellia pachyceras | reverse complement strand
GATTGCTTGGCTTTCCCTGGTGGCTCTCATCGTGCACGTGTTTGTGAGCTGGTTGTTTGTATACCAGCTTCAGTTTGGAGTGATCGGAACCGCCGCGACGATAAACATATCGTGGTGGATTTGGGTGTTCGGACTTTTTGCTTACACTGCGTATGGTGGTTGTCCTGAAACTTGGACTGGTTTCTCCGTCGAAGCCCTCTCTGGTCTTTGGGAGTTCGTCAAGCTCTCTGCTGCTTCTGGGGCCATGCTCTGGTACTTCCAATTAACTAATCATATATTTAATTATTTTTGAAAGTATCATATACAGCACCTCTAGTCTATATCATAATGATTGATGGCTTTTTATTTTAATTACAGCTTGGAGAACTGGTATTATAGAGTGCTGATATTGATGACTGGGAATCTTCCGAACGCAGAAATTGCAGTGGATGCTTTGTCCATTTGGTGATCAATCAGTATATAAAGCCCTCACGAATTTTACAGTTTCTTTCTTTTCTTTTCATTACTTTTATTTGTGATCGTCAGAAATATGTAATTGTTTTTTTTCCTGATTGTGTGTTTGTCTTGTCTTGTTTTGTTTGGCAGCATGACCATCAATGCTTGGGAGCTGATGATCCCTCTAGCGTTCTTTGCTGCCACTGGGTACGTAAGACGATGCAGTATATATTTTATTAATTTTACTAAAAATCCATTGATTATTTTATTTTGAGTAAATCTATTGCTTTTTCCTCTATACAAAAATATTAAATATGTGCACCATATGTCTAATCATGATCCTTTTTACGTATTTAAGTAAGAAAGCACGATAATTGGATGGCGGCTTCACAGAGCAAACTCAAATTGGGCAGTGACATGCATAAACAGCCAAAAATATATAAATATGCGTGTGTTATCGAATCAGCTCAAGAATTCCGACAAGAATTCCTTGTGCGAATTATTTCGTGTGCCACAAGATTAGCATAGTTTATCATTTTCTCTGAATATTATTTTTATTGTTATCATTATTTTTTTATGGTTGTTGTATTATTCTTGGCCCGATCTTTCAGTCTTCCTTCATATCTAACCCCACCTACGTACTAGCATGCTCCACATTAACAATTCATTAATTTGCTCAATGGCACAATTAAATTCGATTGCATGAACATGACAGCCGAATGAGATGATGTGATATTAATTAATGAAATGCAGTTGGGTTAATGGAACCGTTTACGGGCTTGTTTGGTTTGAAGGTAGGTTAGGGGAGGAGATCATTTTCCCTCCCCAGTTTGGTTTGGATTTTTAGAGTGGATGGATGCCAAAATATTGGTTTATCTTCCCTCCCCTCCTCCAATTTTGATTCCTTCTAAATTGAAGGTTTTCGGAGGGAAACTAAATTTATGGATTATTTTACCTTCATATCAATTTTGACATTTCAATAATGCCCATTGTGAAAATACAAGACAAACACACCTTACTCCATCTTCACTCTCCACTCTCTGCGTATTCGACCCTTGATTCTGCGGCTTCATCTTCATTGCGTTAAAAATTTTACTTGACTGGTTAGCAACAAAAAAATATGTCATATCATTTTATTATACATATGATATTAGTTTATTTTCAAGCTGGTTTTAAGATTTACATGTGATAGGATTACAAAATTATAAATTAATGCATAGGGTAAAATAGTAAAATTATGGATATCATTCCTCCCCCCTCTTAAATCAAACAAAGATACTCTCTTCTCCCCTCACCCCACCAAATCAAACAAAGTAACATAATTCCTTACATTCTCCACCAACTCTCACCTACCCAACCTCCCTTCAAACCAAGCAAGCCCTACAGCGACAAGACAAATTAAAGTGGCAATAATGAATGTGCAATTATATACTTTGTCTGATTATATTGTTTCTCAAACTTACCCCCATTCAAATAAGTCAGAGGGACATGTTGGGCCAATGTGAAAGGGATTGAATTTCTCTGCTTCTCTTTGAAATAACAAAACCTTTCAAATGTTTATGTTCGGTCTCTTTCTGATTATCAGATTCCACATAAAGTAAATAACTTTTTTATATTATTAGATTCTATTTATTTGGTATACATGACTCTTACGTATGTAGATGTTGATGCAGGGTTAGGGTGGCGAACGAGCTAGGGGCAGGGAATGGGAAAGGAGCCAAGTTTGCGACGACAGTGTCGGTAGGGACATCGATGGTGATAGGGATCGTGTTTTGGATTCTCATAATGGCCTTTCACAGTCAATTTGGCTACGTCTTCTCTTCCAGCAAACCCGTGCTCGACGAGGTCAACAGCCTCTCCCTCCTCTTGGCCTTCACCATCTTGCTCAACAGTGTCCAGCCTGTTCTCTCTGGTCTGTCTTCTTTCTCACAGACCCTCTTCCTCATCTACCTTTTGTCTGCGTATAATAAACAGTCAAATCACTTCAAAACTCCCATAACAAGTTAGTAGCACAAAATCCGGCGCAGAAAATGACCACACGTTGTAGTCATAGCATGCTAACAACTCAAGGGACTTCTTAGCGTAATTCTCCCATTAATATATACATACACTTACGTACATGATAATTGATGATGGACTACCAACGGGTATGAATCTGGTGCAAAGGATTAATCTCGCACATGGCGAATCAATATTTCAATCCCCGTCGAAAGATTGCTCAATAGTGTCGAAAGATTGCTCAATAGTGTCTCAAATATGATTGCTGCGTGATTTTGGTTTAGCAGAAAGATTAACAATGGATTCTGATGCATGACTGTGTGTGCATGAACAGGAGTGGCTGTTGGATCGGGATGGCAGTCGTACGTGGCATACATAAACTTGGGATGCTACTATCTCATCGGCGTACCTCTTGGATTCTTCATGGGTTGGGTCTTCCACCTTGGTGTTATGGTACATATGCTTTTCATATTTCTTGATTCTTTGTTTGATTTCTATCTTCTCAAACTTCAGTGTTGAATTCTCTAAACAAGTGCACGTTCATTTTGTATCTGTTGTTAAATCTTGCTTAACGTCACTGATCGTTTATTAATTAATCATATACTAACATGAACACATGATTTAAGTTAATTTGCAGACGTAAGGCTAAAAGTACGGCAAAGTTCAATGGCACAGATTTAATTAGAAATCCTAGATTTTAGATGAGAAGTTGAGTACATCTATCATATACGAAAGCTAATGAGAAAATCATTTAATTAACTTCTGAATAAAAAAAAGTGATGTAACGTAGCGACATGCAACATGCCAGTTATTGTTAATTTAGACACAGCAGATTAATTATCAGTGCCTATCCTATGAGGGCTGTGTGACTAATGGGTGATGGGAAAACCAGGGGATATGGGCAGGCATGATTTTTGGTGGCACAGCGACGCAGACATTGATATTGACTTTGATCACCATTCGTTGCGACTGGGACAAAGAGGTGTTTATTTCATTCTCTGTCTCCAATTATATTACTATTCGTCAAAGTTAAATTTCACTTTCTCGGTATGAGATGAATGAGTTTGATAACACACACACACAAATGCAGGCTGAGAGAGCATCCTTGCACTTGAGGAAATGGGAAAATCCAAAGCATGAAGTGGCCTGATATATATTCAATTTCGCTGCTTTCTTCAGAAGATTGGAGCGTACGAAAGATTATTTATTATAATCAGTTGGCTCCTCACTTATATATAAGGGGCCCACATCCTGTTTTGTCCCAAAGTGCATGATTCAAATTCCAAGGAAAGATGAGAGAAGGAACTTCACAGGTCAAGAGTTCTGCATTCTCAAGATGGAATCACACTCAACTGGTACAAAAAGGTTTAATAAATGTATTTTTTGTTGCTAGAGCACAAATATCCTCCTATTGAAGGTAATTTTATTTAAGGTATAAGTAGGTATTAAATGTGGATATATCTTCCAATGGTATTCGAACTTTAGTTCACTGTATTGCGAGGGATTAACCTTTTGATTGCTGTTTGCCCAATCTGTAAGAAATGTTTTCGTTTTGGGGTTCTACATTCATATGCATTGGGTTTAAAGAGAATGTCAGGCCCAAATTGATATCGATGTGTGATTCTATTGTATCATCATGGCAAGGCTTTCAGTGAACCTAAAGCCCACGTACCTAAACAAGCAACCAACATGCATATAGTCACACATTAGGGAAGGCTTCGAATCCTTATTGGGCCCATTAAAGTAAATCCCACTGGGTCAGCATTCTTGGGTGCTTATCCTATTGGACTCCAATATTTCTTTTCTTTTAAATGAGATATATTGTTGCAACGATGATTGATAATACGAGTTGGGCCCTCCAACCTGTGATTTGGGTTGCCATTTTGCTAACCTGTGAAAGAACTCGCACCGCTTAGCCTACAGGTTGTGGCGAGCCATCTTGTATCAAGCCTAAGAAGAAGGGATTAGTCTCTCAAACATGTTGAATTGATGTTCGGTTGGGGTAAGTATTTAAACTGACAATATCTAAAGCGATTTAGCGTTTGAGCTCCCTAAACGCACGTTCAATAGAATTTTTCCGTAAAACGAGATAATATCCTTTACATATTTGCCTTGACTTAAGTATATCTAAAGCAATACTGGCTCCCGGAGCCAAGTTGGTGTGTAGGCTTGGCAGTACCCACATTTAATCTGATTTTAAGTGGCATGTAATCTGAACAGCAGGGGTGTCTCAAACCCAAACCCTAAATAAAACTTTACATCGTTCGTCGTTTAGTTTCTGGGAGACATGCGTACCAAAATCTTTTATATGCTGTTCAAATTATTATGTCCTTCTTGTTCTTTTTACCGAATGGAATGAAACGTTTTCTTTGGATTAATGTTTGCGCAACAGACAAATACCTAAACATGCTTTCACTTATTCCTACTTTTCCAACTATCACCAGCCGAGGCTGTCTCCCACGCTAATTCTTCCAATTTAGGTTCTGTATTCTATCTGCCCAAATATAATTATAACTATAAAAGAAAATGCCATAATAAATATAATGATGAATTCTCAATCCCACTTTATATTTTTTATTTTTGTTTTCATCATTTTTTTGAAAACATAAGTGCTCAATAAATCAAACATATAAATGGATTCATTCATTAATTTTTAGGTCTGAACTGCTAAGGGATTCAGTTTTTAATGAAAGAATGAGAATTTTATTTTGTAAAAGACATTAGTGAAAAACCCTTATTTAAAAATCTTATTAACCATAGGTATATGATACGTTTCTATATATAAAAAACAACGGTGTAGAGTAATATTTTATTTTCCTTCTGTCTAAAAACATCGGTGTTTTATAGGATTTTATACATAGAAAATAACAATATTTGAATTCAATTCCTTTCCCTAATAAAATTTTTAAACATGATTATTACCGATTTTTTCTAAAATAAAAAATAAATCTTTTTGTTAGAAGGGCAAAAAAAAAAAGTTTTGCAATGATGTAATAAGAATAGTGAAAGTGGAGAAGGGAAGACACAAGCATAGCCGTACAATGTGGCCCAAAGTCATATCCCTCCCTCTCCCTCTTTATGATCTTTACCTAATTAGTAATCACTGTCCTCATAATTCAAATTCCCTAATTCCACCCTCCAGTCAATTCTCAATCATTCTCTCTCTCTCGCCAGGTTAGTTACTTCCTTGTACACTACGTGTATTTGACAATGGTGTTGAGAATCACGTTTACGTAAGTTGAAATAACACTTTTTTCATATATTTACTTCCGTTTGTATGAAATCATTTTCACAATGGATTCCCAAACACGCATGGTATATATTAATTAAAAAGAAAATTGTTTCCCTTTTTAATCAATTGTATCCTCCATCATCAATCATCAAATTGACTGAACATTTACTGTTTTCAGTTGACTCCTATGATTGGTTTGACAATAGGGGTTTGACAATAGGGAACCAGGCGTTCCACCCATTTGATTTGAGGAATCATCATTATTAACAATGAATCTACATATCATATCTGCGTTTATTATTTATATTTACTCTTTTTCACTCATCTCGTACCTACTAATGTAATCATCAATAACATGTTTGGAATCATAATCAAAATCTGGGTTGAATTGCTCCATGTTTTCCCCGGACAGCAAATTTTTTTTTTTCGTGGCTCTTTCATTTGCATGATAAAAAGTTATATGTAGGCATGCACCGATTTGTTATTTTAAATGTGAAAAAAATAAATTGTAAACCTTTTTTTTATGCGATGGTGAGTGCTCATCCTCGTCAAAGTAAAGTAGTATATTTTTTTTTTTGCCAACTCATAGTAAAGTAGTGTATTAAAAGCGAAGGCTGCTTTTTCTGGAGATCATGTTCATCTCTTATCTTAATTTCTCTAAAGTTGACAGCAAATTAAACATCACTTGCGAATGAAAGAATTATGGTCAATTCAAGTTGCTATCATGCTATGTTTACATTAAGCATAACAGTAATGCCTTGTTACGATGTTGTTGGCCAAAGTTTGGCATCAATTGTCCCATGGAGTAGGTCCGATTGAGGGGTTAAGTCATAGTCGAACTATGGCGCTTTGACATCTGCTCTACTAAGGGTTAATGAAATAGAGTTGCGCCTTGACATAACTATAACTTTTGACCTAGTGATAAGCGTTTGATCCTAACAGATGTATGATCAATCAGTTTCAATGCAAGTCGCTAATTTGGAATCCTTTATCCTGGAACTAAGCCAACATATTACAGTGCTTTGCTTTGTAAGCTTGACCATTTTTGGAACATATAAATAATATATGTACGGTTTTAAAGAATTTAGCTTTATTTGTTTTATGATGATACATATCAATCATATTGCTTTTTCATATATGCTTGGATGCTCGCAAGGATAACGATACACACACATTCAAGATGCTTATCTAGTACACGTATTAATTCTTCAGTTGTCAACAAGGTGGAATGGAACTCACAAGCATGATAATGATTTTTTAATAAAAAATAACCTCCATATATAGATGAATTAATGCTTTCATATATTATCTGTTCCAATTAGTTAAGTATTTTCTTTATCTATTCAATTTCATCAATTGAACTGATCAAATTAAAGGAAAATGTCGTCGTATATAACTTTCATTGCCCACTTGCCTTAGTTGTTTAATACAATTCAAAAGATAGCTTCAAACATATTTTAATAGAATTTAAGCATGAAAAATGTATACATATAGGAAAATTTAGATGAGAAACAAGTGAGTGGGAAAGCAAATTAACTTGATTGAGGTGATATGCCGCCATTGGTGCCCACCAAATTTTAAAAAGAAAATGATGATGATGATGATGAATATGGTGAGGTGTAGAAATGTTGAGGTCAAAGGAGTGTTAGAAAAAGGAAGGGGCGCACGATAATTAGGATTAGTACGCTAATCACAATAATCAAAGACACAAGAATCCCCAGATCGCCTTTTTTGTTTGAAGTGATTAATGAAATAATAATAATAATAATAATAATAATAATAATAATAATAAGGCTTAATATAATGTGGCGTCACATTCATTCATGCTGCCTAATCCATGCGTTGCACCCGAATCTTTGACAACGGTTGCTAGGTCACTTCCACAACCACTTGTTTTCTTATTTCTTATCATCAATACTTACCCTTTTAACACACAATATATATAGATATACTTTATTTTCCAGCTGTGTTATGTCCTTTATTTTTGTTGCTATACACACACCCTTTTTGTTATATAGAGTTTTGTTACATATATAAATACAAGTTTTGTATGTCTGTAAGTACAAATATTTTCAAAATAAAGAGATGTATTTCTTATGCAGTTATAATGCCCTTAAATGTATAAATACATATATAAATACAAGTTTAGTGCTTGTTTGGCAGAGCGTTAAGAAGCACGTTCAACAATGTTTAACAGACTTAGTTACCACTTAGTTGTATAATTAGTTACTGTTAGTTACTAGTAACAAATTCAGTTATGCACTCAATGCTGTACAACTGTAAGTTTTATGTAAACGTGTATCAATATATAACAGGGCATGTGTCTTTCAATGAAATAACAATCAAATCCATTGTCAGCCTCCTTCTGTTTTTCTTTTGCTTTCTCTCTACTTCGTAATATGGTATCAGAGCAGTAAACGCTTTTGCTCTCTGCGCATCTTCCCTCTCCACTTCTGCAATCACATCTCCCTCCACATCTCTTATTCTTCTATCAGTTTCATGGCATCCAGTGATGTTTCTTCAAGCTCCTCCGTTGATCCATCTCAAGATCCTACCAATTGTTACTACCTTCATTTAAATGAAAATCCCTCACTCATTCTAGTCTTTCCGCCCCTTACCGGATCCAATTATCACCATTGGGCTCATGCGATGACGATGGCACTTATGAGCAAAAACAAATTTTAGTTTGTCGATGGTTCCTTTCTAATACCAGCATCATCTTATCCTTGCTTTCTGGCATGGCAACGGTGCAATACCATGGTCCTTACCTAGATCAATAGAACCTTATCTCCCTCCATAGCTCACATCGTCATTTGGATTAACAACGATGTTGATGTTTGGATTGATTTGAAGGAACGCTTCAACCATGGCGATATCTTCAGGATTGATGAACTACAAGAGGAACTCTACCAATTTCATCAAGGTGATCTCTCCATCTCCGATTACTTCACTAGGATGAAGATTATATGGGATGAATTACTCAATTTTCGCCCCTTACCCAACTGTTCTTGCTGTGCAAAGTCTTATATTCAACAAAATTATGTGATTAGATTTCTCAAAGGCCTAAATGATCAATTCGCAAATGTTCAATCTCAAATGATGCTAATGGAACCACTCCCCTCCATTAATAAAGTTTTTTCTCTACTTATTCAACAAGAATGAGAACTGATAGGCCTTGCTGATTCTGCTGTTTGTCTCACTCATACTTTTGCCTCTGGAAATAACAATAAGCCACGTCTTGCATCTGGCCACACCAATACTAAAGATTGCACGTTTTGTGGAAAACCTCAACATACTATCGAGACTTGTTATAAGAAACATGGATATCCACCTGGATTCAAGTTCCGAAATAATGGAGCATCAATTCACAATGTGACAACCTCCATTTCTACCACATCAGCTGGAATTCTGCCTTGTCCACCTGCTTCCACCAATAATTCTAGCCCTATTACACATGATCAGTAGAACCGTATTCTTGCTCTGCTGCAACCTACCACTACCGCTGTACCCTCTCATTCTTTATACACTTCTTCATCTTCCAATCCTTCAACTCATCATATCAATCAGGTGTCCTCTCTCTCACTCGAGCTAACTTTTGCTAAACAGGGTACCTATGTTGCTATTTCTTTTCAATGTTCTTCCACTTCTTGGAATCTTGACAGTGGTGCTACTGCACATATATGTCACTCTTTATCATCCTACACATCTTATTCTCAAATTCTACTAATTTGTGTCACTCTTCCTAATAAATCCACTGTCCTAACCACTATTTTAGGCACTATCCAAATTACTCCTAATATATCCCTTGTAAATGTTCTTTATATACCTGCATTTCATGTAACTCATTTCCATCACTCAATTGACTCTGCAACTTCCTTGCTGTCTCATATTTTTTGCTTCTCAATGCTTCATATAGAGTCTTAGACCATGGAAAACGATTGGTACTGCTAAAGTTTTTCAAGGATTATACATTCTCAACAGTCACGATTCTCAAGCTGCATCAACTCACTCTCCACGTCTTCCCCTCACACTGACTCTTCCTTTCATCTGTGGCATTACAGACTTGGCCATCTATCTTCTGCTGTTTCAAATATTCTCATTCACAATTTCCTTTTATATCTTGTAAACCTCATAATATCAATTTGTGATGTATGTCATTTTGCTGAACAACGAAAATTATCATTTCCTATCAGCATATCAAAATCTCATCATTTCCTTGAACTTATGCATTCTGACATATAGGGCCCTTTCAATATCCCATCCATTCATGGTCACAAATATTTCTTAACTGTTGTTGATGATTTTACACGGCATACTTGGACTTGCCTCCTCAAAAGCAAATCAAAGGTCTGCATTTCTCTCCAACATCTCTTACATCAAACTTCATGTGTTGAGACTTCTGAACAAAATAACATAGTAGAAAGAAAACATCAACATATCCTTAATATTGCATGTGCTCTCATGTTTCAGTCTCATTTACCACTTGGTTACTGGTCCTATGCCATTTTGCATGTTGTTTTTCTGCTTAATCGGCTTCCATCTCTTGTTTTGAACAATAAATCTCCATTCCAGCTGCTTACCATCAAATCACCCAATTATACAGATCTCAAAATCTTTGGTTCTTTATGTTATATATGCATGCACTTCTCCCATCATCGAACCAAATTTGATCCTAGAGCTCGAAAATGTGTTTTTCTATGCTTCAAGCATGGCACCAAAGGCTTTATCCTCCTAGATCTGCACAATAATGATATATTTGTTTCTAAGCACATCATCTTTTATGAATCAGTTTTCCCATTTTCTTCATCCTCCCATCCTTCTGTCATCACAGATTCCATCCCTTTGCCTCAATCTTTCACACCTGTAGATCCCCTCTTCCCACTCCACATCCTCCATCATCGAACCTATCACCAAGTATTTCTCTAGATTCTCTCATACCACCCTCACTTTCTCATCCGCCTTCCACTAGACATCATAAGCAGCCCTCATATTTACGTGACTATCATTGTTCCTTACTCCAGGCAGACCAGTCGGCTTCCATGATCTCAGCATGCAGATATCCTTTACAAACTGTTCTTTCTTATGATCATTCATCTCCATCTCATAACACTTTGCTTGTTCCATTACTATTCCCCTTGAACCAAAATCATATAATCAAGCCATTTAATTCCCTTAGTGGCGGCAAGCCATGCAAGCTGAAATATCGGCACTTGAGCATAACAATACATGGATACTTACTGATCTACCAAAGGGCAAATCTCCAATTGGCTGTAAGTAGGTCTTCAGGACCAAATTTCATGCTGATGGTTGTCTTGAACATCAAAAAGGCCGATTAGTGGCGAAGGGCTATACTCAGACCGAAGGAGTTGATTTCTTCGGTACCTTCTCCCCCATTGCCAAAATGACCATGGTGGGTCTTCTAATGCTGCTGCATCTAAATGGCATCTTGCACAACTTGATGTTAACAATGCTTTTTTTGCATGGTGATTTACATGAAGAAGTTTATATGACCCTTCCTCCTAGCTTTTCTTCTCCTAACAAAAATCTGGTTTGCAAATTACAAAAATTTCTTTATGGGTTAAAACAAGCTTCTTGTCAATGGTTTGCCAAGCTTTCCAGTGCTCTGATCAGTTGTGGCTAAAATCAATCCAAGTTAGATTACTCACTCTTTGTTTGTAAACAAGCTGCTTCTTTTACTGCCTTGCTCGTATATGTCGATGATATCATTGTTGCAGGGAATGATCCCATTGAAATCAGCAGAATCAAAGCCTTTCTAGATTCTTCATTCAAAATTAAGGATCTTGGCAAGTTGAAGTTCTTTCTTGACCTTGAGGTTGCACGCTCCTCCCAAGGAATTTCCTTAAACCAAAGAAAGTTTGCTCTTGATATCCTTTCAGACACTAGCCATCTTGCTTGCAAACCAGTTTCTACTCATATGGATCGCTCCACCCATTTGTCACAAGATCAGGGCACTCCACTCACTGATGTTGCCAGCTATCATCATTTGGTTGGGCGCCTTCTGTACCTTACCACCACCAGGCCAAACATTTCATATGCTGTCCAACAATTATGTCAGTTTACTCAGGCCCCCATTTCCACTCATCATCAAGTAGCACTTCATGTCATCCGTTACTTAAAGGGTTGTCAAGGGAAAGGTCTTTATTTCCCTTCTACATCTAACTTCAAGTTACAAGGCTTTAGCGACTCTGACTGGGCAGGTTGTCCTGACACTCGAAAGTCCCTTACTGGTTTCTGCATTTTTCTTGATCGAGCACTCATATCCTATCATTCCAAGAAGCAGATCACTATGTCTCGTTCCTCATCTGAAGCTGAGTATCGTGCTTTGGGTTCTGCAAAGTGTGAAATTCAATGGCTTCCGTATCTTCTAGCTGACTTGCATGTACTTCACCCTTATCCTGCTGCTGTCTACTGTGATAATCAGTCCGCTCGCTATATTGTTGCTAATCCTACATTTCATGAACGCACCAAGCATATTGAGTTAGATTCTCATATTGTTCGCGAAAAGATTCAAGCTGGCATCTTACATCTCTTTCCTATTCGAAGCTCTCATCAATTAGCAGATATACTTACTAAACCCCTTAACCCTCAGCCATTTTATACTCTACTGTCAAAACATGGGTTGATCAATATATATATGTGCCAGCTTGCCGGGGGCTAACAGACTTAGTTAGCACTTAGTTGTATAATTAGTTACTGTAAGTTACTAGTAACAAATTCAATTATGCACTCAATGCTGTACAGTTGTAAGTTATATGTCAACGTGTATCAATATATAACAGGGTATGTGTCCTTCAATGAAATAACAATCAGATTCATTGTCAGTCTCCTTCTATTTTTCTTTTGCCTTCTCTCTACTCCGTAATAGTGTTTTCTGCAAAACGAGATAATCCCCTCCACATGTTTACCTCGGCTTGCGTAAAAGTACTTCTCTACCACTTTTCCAAACAAACCTTTAAGTTGAAGCACTTGTATGAAAGGTTGTATAAGGAATTATAGTTAGCTCTAAATTATATCCAACGAGGTCATGCCTTTATAATATTTAAAGGCAATTTTGGAAGTTGATGAATCCAAAAGGTGTAGAAACCACCCATTGTTGAAAGGAAATAAGTTAATTTACGGAAACTGTACATATTAAAAGGATGTTTTTTCCCATGAAAATGACTAGTTTTAATTACAGTTGGTTATAAAGTTATGTTAGCTCATGAATACCCTGGGGTTATGCATACCTTTTTAATTGAAGGATAATATCGCTTCAAGAAGGATTACCTTATAATCACCATTATATTGAGACACAAATGAGTGGGAAAGCAAACCATATGTTTAAGAATCTTCATTGTTTCTTAAAGAAAATTCGTCAACTCATCAGTAAGAGAGGACAAATTAAAGCTAAAGAAAAACGTCACCCGCCCCTTGAAGATATTGTGCCCGTTTGGGAATGCGGTAGAGAAATACTTTTACGCAAGTCGAAATAAATATGTGAAGGAGATTATCTCGTTTTGCGGAAAAATAATGTTAAACGTTCGTTTGGTTTTTCCAAACGCTTCAACAAATAAACCTAATCGTATGTACGTAACTTTCTTCTTCATGTCGTTCTCTTCCAGTACTGATCTTCATTTGATCCATATATTTTGTAGTTCGACTTGACCAATAAAGGATTTTTCACCGATTTTTTTTCTAACTTTTAAGGAACCAAAGATCCAGTAATTCACGTCTTTCTCTATCCTTAGTTAGAAACTCGATTTGCGCTAGAGGAAACCCTAACTGTGTTACCGACGTCACTGCTGGCACCACTGTCGTAGACATAAAAGCCCTTTCTTCTACATTACGTCAATGCCCGCTTCAGAATCAGATATTAACCGAACCAGCAAACTGCCCTAACATGCCCTTCTATTTCACTCACACTAAAAAGGCTTCCCATCTTGCCAAACATGACCTAAAGTGTTGGAGATCAACACGTAGGTACGTACGTACGTATATTCCTATATATCCCTCAAGACATGGCTAGCTTTTGCAAGCGTTTCCTGGGAAACCCAACTTATAATGATCATGGCTACCTCTCATACCAATTATTGGATAAAGTGTTGTAAGTAATTAGGTGAAAGGCTATATATACTCGCTAACTGAAACAACAATGTTTCTCAATGTATGGATGTTGGCCGCCCAGCAATTGCTTTTCATCAACACATATTATGCCTTTAATTTGCTCAGCATCTCGGGAATCAAACACATTACTTATTCAGCGCTGTTACATAGCACATCATTTCTTTAATATAAGCTTCAATTGTTTTTTTGGAAAAATTAATGAAACTAAATAAATGGATATATTTATCATTTTTTAAACTAATTTATCTGATCACTTATAAAATGATATATAATCTTATGATACTCATAAGTATTTCAATATATATATAATCTAAAGTAGTTTATTTAACTTTAAAAAACAAATATACTCTTATTGAAGAGCAGACCGGTAGTGTATTGGATATTCGATGCATGTATATAACACTTTGCTAAAATGAATATGCCCCTATTAGTAAAACCAGATGTTGGCCAGTCAACATCATGACTTGTCTCAATCCCCACCTAATTATACTAATACTTGGATCCGAGAGAGTAATCAAAACATAGCTTTCCCCCTGTATATCATTGTTTTATAACCCGATCAATATCAATTATGATTGGCATAATTTCTTTTGACAAAAAAAATTAAAAGAACAGTACTTTCTGTATTCCTCCCCCTTGCTTTACATATCAAATTCTCTCATGGGGTACCAAATGAAGACAATGCAATTAAAAAATTTCTCATCAAGGTGACGCTGATAATTTGGCCGGCGCGCATTGTATACCTTGTACTAAACCCATTAACTAATTATTAATGAACTGGAAATGTCTTAATATCTGCTTTATGTGACCCATTCTCGATCTATATATAGTTCTTTTATATGTCTGATAACGCCTAACGCCATTCGACTAAAAATGGCAACACAGGATCTCCAAACAGATATTTATAGCAGATTTTGATTATTAGACTGCCTATTATTAATTAAAACCAAATCAGAAACAGTTATGCGTTACATTGTCAATTGTATTTAAATAGTTATATGTCGCATATAAATCTTTTCACAACATTCTTTGTTTTCATTATTGGTTATTATACTTGCTTCTTATTATTTTTAGCATATCCACCCTTTTGGTAAATATAATCATTAGAAACAGGTGGAGTAGTTTCTAAAATAGTGTGACCTAACAGAGTTGATATCTATATATATAGAGATAGAGAGAGAGAGAGAATTTCATGTGAATGGTAGCTTAAGTATGGATATAAGTGCATTAAGCAAAAAGTTGCGATTTGGTAGCACAAGAGATGAAAAAACACACTCTAGTATTAACCGCGTACGTCGAATCGTTGGTTTTAATTTACGCCGAAGATTGACAAGGTAGGGAAAAGCAAACAGTAGCTAGATTAGATTCTCACGTTAATTTGTAATGTGTGTATGTGTGTGTGTGTGACTATGACACACCAAAACTAGTGAATCACTTATTTTCATACTGTTTGCTTTATCATTGTCTTTATCTGCACCACTCCTTTATTCATTCATTGATTCGTTTATTTGTCACTTTATCTTGCAGAGAAAAAGAAGCCAGTGGTTGAAAATTGTCAATATTCTGGGCCTCCTTTCTCAAAAGAAGAAACCGATATATAATCCTCATCACTCTAATCATACAAGAGATATAATATGAAGAAAAAGAAAAGGTCATAAGTCACGAACACATCTCCAGCACAAGAAAACAAACTCAACTTAGGCTTTGGAACTCATATGGGCGCTTCTTCCCCCACTTGGTGCGTGCGTACGTATTCTCTTTTTAAACTTTGTTTCTACGTTCCAACACACACGCAGACAGAGAGAGAGATCGGACCCCACAAAAGATGAAACAGAAGGATCGATAGATATATAGAAGTTGTGTAAAGAGATAAAGAAGAGAAAGCCACAAAGGAAAAGGCTGAAAGAGACTGTTATATGCCCATTGATATGTGAATGAGCAAAAGTAACTGTAGTTTAGTGGTATAGTGGCTAGTGAAGGGAACAGTTCATGTATATAAAGTTAGAGATACAGTAAAGTGATGATGTGTTCAGCAGAAGGGAAAACGCCAGAAGAACATGCATATAGAGTATGGTGGTGGTGATCTGACTAGCTCAGCTCTGATATATATATAAATACGTACAAAAATGAAGCGATGATATATATATATATGAAAGAGAGAGAGAGAGAGATTAGTGGATGAAGGAGACAAGAACAGTGATAGTTGATGGAGGATGCTCTGCAGGTGTCTAAGCGTGGGATTGCCTAATACGTCCGTACGTTTTCAGACATGGATGGCATCTGCACTTGATCTTAGCCAGAAGGCCGAGACAGGTATGGATGGCCTCTGCAACATCTAGTAAATGAGCGCTTCGTGTGTAACCACGACGAAACGAGGAGTGTACTGTCGGGTGTCGCCACCTTCATGCCCCAACCACCATCCCCCACTCATTTCACTTCTCAACCCCCTTTCTTCTCCACAATATCACACACACAGACATGTTTGTAGTCTTTTGTCTCTGTGAAAATAAGTCCCCGACATTGCTCATGCTCAGGAGAGTTCTTGTGTATGTATGTTAAAAGTGTGAATCTAGCAAATGCCTCATTAATCCCGGGTGGGTAGAGCAAGTTGTGCTGTTTATTAAACAGGTCTTTGTGGATCCGACTTCGGGTGTTATATATGCTTAAATTTCTTAACATTTCAATATTTTTTTGTTTCATTTGATCATTAAATTCTACTAGTTAGATTATAATATTTCTTTACCATTATTTATAGGGTAAAGAGAATAAATTTTTTGATTCTACTCATAATTAACACCATTAAATTTTTTTTTCTAAATGTGCAATTTTATCTTCCATTTGTAAACCTTAAATTTATTCTCATTGGTATAATGTATATATAATAAAGATATTATTGAAAAGTTGTTGAATTTTAAGATAAAATTAATGTAGCTTGAAGTTTTCCATAATCTATATGAAATATGTTAGAATGACTTATAAATAAGATTTGATGAGTAATTTATAAAAAAATTGAAATCAATTTGTACAGTTGCCAAGGGCATCAGGGCCATTTAACAGTTCAAAACCTCATGTATCAATGGGAATATGAAATATTGAAATTTACTCAAAATGTGAAAAAAAAAAAAAGGAAACAAAAGGCCTTGAAATGTGGGACCCACGGGAAGAAAAGTAGAAAACGGGGAGGGTCCACGGGTGTCGTTTGGCCGGCCCGTTGGGAGGCAAAAAGAAGGAGCCGTTACGGAGTATCTGTGGCTGTCCTCCGAGCCCATCTTTTAATCTGTCACGTGATATTCCATTTTCACCCTCGTCACTGCGCTGTAATTACAGAAGTGCCCATGATGAGCCAACAATTACATCACCAATTAAAGCCCTGTTTGCCGTAATCACTGGAGATTGAACTTCTTTTAAATATTTATCTTAATGATTAAGAATCACATTAAAAATAATAAAAGATATACTATTAATCCAAACAGAACCTAAATCAAGATGAAGGGTGTGATATTCGATCATTGTCATTTATTAATTTGAGCACACAACAACGAGTTTGTTTGAGAATTCTATTGGAAGAAATGAGTTTACAGATTTCGAATCATTTTGTGGATTTTAAAATAGTTTTATAGATTTCAAGATGATTTTTATGGATTTCAAGATGATTTTACAGATTTTGAGATGGTTTTGTCTTGACTTACGTGTACTGTTAGGGAAACAGTGTTTCCAAACAAGCACAACAACAACCCCCCAAGTCCCTATCAACTCTTGATCTTCCCCCAGAGACTCAGATATTATCCCATTCCATATCCGGTCATCACAATCGAATGAGACCACCACTCTGTTTTAATTAGAGTGGGAATCCAACTCTATTCTTATCCAAGGGTAGCTACGGAAGTTTTTATACTGCTATGTTACAAAGTTATTAGCAATATATATACAAGTCCTAATAGGCTTGTTTATGTAGATTAGTGTGTCTCGCGGAGTTATTCACATGTGAGATTATATATATATATATATATATTGCTTTAATTAATTGATAATATGAGACTGAGTGTGTCCATAGCTATATACCATCAATGGAATATATATCTGTTTTTCTCTGAGTCAAACGTGCTTTGGACAGCCACACTAATACTGTATGTGTTTGAGAATTCAGAAAGGAGTCTACGAATTTTGAGAAAAATTTACGGAATCAAAGAAGAATTTACGGATTTCGATATGTTTTTTATGAATTTTGATATTCTTTTTACGGATCTCAAGATGTTTTTTGTCTTGGCTTGGGAGCACCGTTGAGGGAAAAATTTTCCAAACATGTACACTGCCTTCGATTCTTAATATAAAATGTAGATGAATTTTTTTGAAGAAATTTAAAACATTAAATGAATTAATTAATTATAGCATATTTTAAAATAAATTATATGTATTATTATATCATATGCCATTTTATAAGTGAGATAAACTAATTTAAAGAAAAATAATAAATATATTAGTTGGTTAGTTTCTTTAATATCCTGAGAAGAAGTCAAATGCCTCTAATATATGAAGTATCAACGTATAGTAATTGTTAAAGAATTATTTACATTAATTTCAAGACTATTGTCTCTCTTTGTTTTGGAGAATCCCTCCTTTGGTCAGGATTTTTTATTTTATTTTTAGGAAACTAAAAAAAATCTCAGAGAAATATAATGCATATATTGGCTCATTATCTCTGAGAATTGTTGGATCGGCAGGTAAAATCTTGATGTCTTTTATATACTTTTGAAATGATACACACAAACACCTTTTCCTTTGACACCTCATCAATCATTATATTATAATTTTCTTAAAAAACAAGCTACTTAATATGATTTTACCACATGATTAATAAAAATAAGCCGTTTCTCATAAGATTCAAGCAACAAAGTTCTCGTGATCAGGAAGCCTAACACGATAGTCACTAATTAATCGTTATATTCTTCTCCTTTCCTTTTTTCTGGGCTGCCATATGCAATTACTATGCTTATTAAAACGATCTCTTATATGATATATATATATATATATAGATTTATTCAAATTCAAAGCATTTTATCAAGCTCAAGAAATGGGTATGATTCTCTTGATGTGTTTTTGCCCACTACACATAATTTTAATTCCTCAAAATTTGTTTAACGAGAAGTAGTATCAAGCCTTTTAACTTGTTACTTGATTCAGGATTCAGTTTCTAAAGCATGTGTAGGCCTTTTTATTTCGTGTTCCCTTAAAATTTAACTAGGTCAAAGTTAGTTTTGACTTTTGAAGTTGATAAGTTGCAAATTAGAAAAACTCAGCCTAATTGATACATATGTAACTATTTCGCTTTCATCCTTCTGGTGAGCCTTTAACAGTAGCAATAGTTTACTGGCTCTCATGTTAGAAATAAGCAAATGTTGGACCTCAGGTTTGTTGGGAATAACATAATCGGAAAGCACATGCAAAAACAACGTTGGAGATTGATTCGAGTAGTGTTTAAAGACACTGTACTTAATAGATATTCCGCAACCTCTCTGGACTCAGGAAGCGACATTCCTCAAGATAAAACGAATCTTTCCTGCAGAACGATAGAGAAACAAGAACTGGTAGAAATAATTAACTTAGTAGAAGACAAGAGATAGAGAGGGGGAGAGGTCAACATAGGGAATTGCATGTGTACTTTATTAGGCCAGGACGCCTTATATATAGAGAGATTGATTGGACAGGTAAGGGATGGACATGTTCGGAGAGGCCGACGGTCACGAAGCGTACAAACATGAAACGTTTCATCCTGCACGTTTTACTGTTGACAACGAGCAAAATCTGAGTATGTAGGGTTCAAACTTTTTGGTTGTTAAAAAATAAGCTTTCCATGTAAGCAAAAAATTAACATTCATGATAAAAAATGTTATTCAGAATTTCAAAACAAATTCTTGTGAAAAACCTGTCATCGCATTTTATCGCATGCGTGAAGGGCATCATCAATTTTCAATTATGTTTACCCTATGATGGTATGTTGTTGTGTACACAAGACTCACATTCTTCTTAGCCATTTTAACCCACTAGAACTATAGGATAACGAGATTTTCTTTATTTGACACACGATCACTTTTTACAACAAGCACTTCCCTTGCATAGATTCTTCTTTTTAATGAATCAAAACCCCTTCCCAAAACTGTATATGGACTATTTTAATTAGGTTTGCATCTAATTGAAATAAATAAATTAAATAAGGATTTAATTTATTACAGGAGTACAAGATATTGCATTTATTGCAATGATTGTTATTTAATGAGGGGTATTATTAATCGTTTCACAGTAAACTAAACTGAGATTCCATCTTCCTAATTAGTGATCACCCTCATGCTATAAATCGAGAGCGTCTCATTCAATTATTCCTCGTCATTAACTGTGTATGCTGTAACAAAAAACATGAGATTATACATTAAAAAAAGAAAAACAATCGTCTAAAAGTTTTTGTTGATAATTAATAATAATAATATAATACAATAGCTCTTTGGAAAACCACTTCTCACCTAATTACAAATAGCCGCAGGACTCTGTTTTTTTTATATAAAAAAGAAAATATAATTCTGAAGTGATGATTAGCATCACAACTAAGCAAAGTGATCTAATCTAATTTTATCATAATCTTTTGGCAACGAAATCACTATATTGTAACATATATACAAGCAGGCCGTTGAGACTTTGTGATGGAGTTTGAATTGATTAAGCATATAATTAGAACCTGACCAACTTATTGAATATTCTTCCTTTTCAAGTTTTCAGTTAATATAAAATATTTAATTCAAAGGATTAATAAACCCAGAAAAACTACACTAATGCTCTCGTTGTTCATCGACCATATATAATGGAACCAATCATGAACATCGTAGACTCATTATTCTTATGACGTCCTTTCTTTCCACCAATAAATGGGCTCTCATTCATCAGTCTCATATTATTTTCCTCCTTGGACTTTAAAAGAAATAAATCCAGAAAAAGCATATAAGCCATCTGTCACAAAAAGCAAACCAAGGTTGAAGATGGCCCTCAACTGCAAGATTAACACATTCTAACCATTTTCAGCACCTGAAGCTTTAATTTTCCTTCAGAAAGCTTAATTTTACCTAATCAAACATCATCATCTCAAGAATTCAAGTTTCTTGGTTTCATACCAATTATAACACACATATATACATATACATATGCAATTCGAACCTTCTGGACCGTTCGCTATATGTAAATGAATGCTCAATAAGAAGACCAAGTAGGTCACAGCTCATCAGAAAAAAGAGAGACAAAGAATGGCGGATTGGTTATTGTTGGTAAACCAAAGGGTAAAACTTGAAACCTCCTTCCCATGATTATTTATATGATAAAACTATTCCTTCTTTGATAGCGATACGATATAGTGAGCGATATACGATCTATCCCTATTCCTTCTTTTACCTTTTCTCCTTTCTTTTACTTTTTCTAACTTTAGACAACACAACAACTTGCACTCCTTTTTATATGCGAATGGTGAAAGACAATTATCTTCTCGATCTGTAATATTTGCTTTTTAGAACTGATGAGGGAAAGATAGAGAAGAAACACGTACGATGTTGCGTATAAAATAAAAGTGTAGTGTTTGACCATAAGAATCTGCAAATCCTCATGGTTAAAAGTAAAAATGGCATCTTTATAAGAATTTTCTGAAATAATAATATAGCATTCCCTTTACAAAAAGAAAAACTGACACAGTATGTGTGTGTCTGTACGTATGTATGTATGTAGCACACGCATATGTATAGAGAGAGAGTAGAGAGAGAGAGAGAAATGCCATGGTAATGATGAAGAAGGGGGACACTAGTGGGCGCAGGATAAGCACGTGTGAGTTGCTATAGAATGGCACGCTGGCATGTCCATAGCAAAACCCACTAAAATCATAGTCATATTCTTCTAAGTTCCTGCCCAAAATAATATATATTCTTCTTTGGAATAGCAAAGAGAGAGAGGAAAAAATAAACAAAGTGACACAGTTTTTGCAGGTCGAATTTTCCGATGAATGATTGGCAGTTTCTGTATTGAGAGAGAGTAACTGGATGCTCTTCTTACCTCAGGTTGACATCCGAAGTCTCAACTCGAGTTTTTCTAATTCAACTATTGACAAGTTCTTGAAAGAATCTCCCTCCCTCTCTCCCTCAAGTTGTTGGCTGGTATTGTTTATTTTACTGTCTGTCTGTGAGGCCTGTGAAATCTGATTGACTCTGTTGGGGTGCGAGTATGTCTGAATTTTATGTCTTGCATTGCCCTCTAGCTCTTTGTTTAAATGTCCAAATCACATGGGGTGTGCAATTTGACTGAAATGACATAACTTTCAAGTTTTTTGATCGTCTGGGTTTCTTTCAATTATAACATTTTCCTAGATCCTTCTTATAAATTTACTATATATCATTGTTCTCCCCAGTAGAGCCCTTGGTTTTTTTAAACTCTTGGAACTTTTACATCCTCTCTCCACCATGTAAGTTCTAGCATCTTCTCTTTTTTCTCTGAGAGTTCATTAACCTGTTTTTTTTTTTTTTTTTTGCTTTCTTTCAAGGGCTCTGTCTGATTCTCTTTCAAGTTCTTTTGGTTCAGTTTTTGCAAGGGCCTGCTCACTTCCTTGCTCAGCAATAAGTGATAATCACCTTGATAATTTTTGCAGAACCTTTTTCAGTAGGTGTTGGAGGGATGTTATAGCGAACTACAAGTCATCTAACTAAAGCATGCAGTAGTGGAGGAGAAACAGTAAGCTATAGAGAGAGGACAGAAAAATAAGTAGTCATGAAGTTTATGAAACTAGGATCTCGTCCAGATACCTTCTACACTGCAGAAGCTGTAAGGTCAGTCTCTTCTGATGTTTCCAGCGACCTCATAATTCAAGTGAAAGAAAGTAGATATCTTCTTCATAAGGTAAGCTCCTAGCAGAATCTCTTGATTTTTTATTTTTCGTCTCTTACTTGTTGCTGATTAATTATCTGAAAGTTCATTCTGATTTTGTTCAGTTTCCCCTGCTGTCTAAATGCCTGCGCTTACAAAGGTTATGCTCAGAATCACCAGATTCTTCTCCTCACCAGATAGTTCAACTCCCAGATTTTCCTGGTGGAGCGGAGGCATTTGAACTGTGTGCCAAGTTCTGTTATGGTATTACCATCACTCTCAGTGCTTACAACATTGTAACTGCTCGTTGTGCTGCTGAATACTTAAAGATGACAGAAGATGTCGAGAAGGGGAACTTAATATATAAGCTTGAGGTTTTCTTCAATTCTTGTATTCTTCATGGTTGGAAGGATTCCATTATGACTCTACAGAGCACCAAAGCTTTGCCTAGGTGGTCTGAAGACTTGGCAATTACAAGCAGATGCATTGAAGCCATTGCCTCTAAGGTTTGGAGTCACCCCTCAAAGGTAAGTTTGTCTCATAGTCACTCTCGAAGGGTCAGGGACGATGTATCTTCCTATGGAAACGAAAGCCAGAGACACAACGCAGCAAGTAAGGGATGGTGGGCTGAGGATTTAGCAGAATTGAGTATAGACCTGTATTGGAGGACCATGATAGCTATCAAATCTGGTTGCAAGATGCCTTCAAATATCATAGGAGATGCATTGAAAGTTTATGCTTCTCGTTGGCTTCCTAATATCTCAAGAAAATCACAATCCAATAGGAAAGTTGCTTCTGACTCTGATTCTTCATCAGACTCTGCAAGTGAAATAACCTCAAAGCATCGTTTGCTTTTGGAATCAATAGCAAGCTTGCTTCCAGCAGAAAAGGGGGCTGTCTCATGTAGTTTCCTCCTGAAACTCTTGAAAGCAGCCACAATCCTCAATGCTTCTTTCTCTTCAAAAATGGAGTTAGCTAGAAGAGTGGGACTTCAGTTGGAGGAAGCTACAGTGAATGATCTTTTAATACCTTCACTGTCTTACACCAATGATATGCTGTATGATGTTGAGTTGGTGATGACCATACTGGAGCAGTTCATTTTACAAGGTCAGAGTCCCCCAACCAGCCCGCCAAGATCCAGGCTGGAAATTGAAAGGAGGAGGTCACGTTCAGCTGAAAATATTGATTTTGAATTCCAGGAAAGTAGAAGGTCATCTTCAGCATCTCATAGCTCAAAATTGAAGGTGGCAAAGCTAGTGGATAGATATCTACAAGAGGTTTCCAAGGATATGAATTTGCCTATGTCCAAGTTCATTGCTCTCGCTGAGGCTATGCCAGATTTTGCCAGACATGATCACGATGATCTCTACAAAGCCATTGACATTTATCTCAAGGTAAAATATTACAAGATGTATAAAATGTTTAGTGTAATGTAATTTCTGCGTATCATTTTATATGCTTTCACGTTTTATAGCATGTGGAATACCAGTAGTGGCTAATCTGCCCTTTTGACCTCAAAATCTTGTCTTATTCAACATTTATTGCCGGTTAGGTGTAGGCTGGCCCACCAGAAATCTAACGTCAACAGATCCTCCTTTTTAGTGATATACTGCTGGTTTTTGTTCAGGTGTCCGTGAATTTACTTGGACAAAACTAGAACCAATTGATATCCCTCCTACAATGTTATGTAGATACGGAGAAATTGAGAAAGAAATACTTGTTCTTAAGTTCTTCACACGAACAGTTGTATGCTAAACTGTGATTCCAAATGGAACACTGAATAAGCAAGCAACCCAGTCTGTAAAATTTCTAGCTTGCAGGAGTACATAATTAGTTTGATGTAATTGTAATTTTGTACTTGGTGGTTTAATCCAGGCTCATCCAGAACTCAACAAAAGCGAAAGGAAAAGGCTATGTAGAATCCTTGACTGCAAAAAACTGTCCATGGAAGCTTGCATGCATGCAGCACAGAACGAGCTTCTGCCCCTAAGGGTTGTAGTCCAAGTACTGTTCTTTGAGCAAGCGAGAGCTGCAGCAGCTGGTGGCAAAGTGACAGACTTGCCAAGCAATCTCAGGGAATTACTTACTACACATGGCTTTG